>NW_017547619.1:414232-490991 GCF_001854935.1 Bemisia tabaci | reverse complement strand
CCCCCCCGAAAGGACGTAACTACATTTCACTGTTGCCGAATTTCCACTCGCAGATTGCATTTAATACCAGAAGAATCTCGGACATTTCTTACTGACAATTTCACATGTTATTCTTTGGATCACATGCGAAACTCAGACAAATTCTGGGAAAACATTCTGCAGGTACTTTTTGTAAACAATTGCATTTTTTAAGTCAATTTTGCAAACTGGGAGTGAAGTTACGTTCCTTCGTCCAGGAAAAGTCGAACCGTCGCTCCGTTCAGACGGGAATCTGCCCGTCTCATGATTCTTAATCCAAATTTTTCTCTTTATTGACTGTTGTTTGAATTACACTTTGCAAAAAGGAACCACAAGCATTCCAATGACGCTAAATTTGTGCAAATTTTCTCATCTTGCAGACATAAACTGATCACCTAATTATATTTTATCTTGACTCCCAATACACTAGCCGAAAATTACCTTTGTAAATTGCTCGATTTCAGTGATTTAATCAGGGCCGGATTAAGGGGGTGGCCACATGGGCCACGGCCCATGGCGGCAAATTTAGGGTGGCGGCAAATTTTGCGATTTTTTTAAGTGAGGGCATAAAGAAAATTGGATTCAGAAAAAAATAGAAACGAGAAAAAGCGACAAAATATCTCATTTCCTGAGAGTACAGTAATTTCGCATTGCGTCAAACACAGTGCGTTCAGCACCGCTCGACGTGAAACGCAAAGCGCCTACAAGACTGTAGGAATACTTCACGCATTGCGTCAAAAACAGTGCGGTCAGCAGCGGTCGACGTGAAAAGCTTAGCGCCTACAAGACTGTAGAAATACTTCACGCATTGCGCAAAACACAGTGCGGTCAGCGCGGCGCGGTGGCGGAAGTTAAAATTATTAAACCACATTTATGTTTGTTCTTTCATAATTTTTTTCGTTCATTTCTTATAAATGGAGGGCCTTGTCCACAGAGAGATAGGTTTACGGAACTTAACTTTCGCGCAAAGTTCCGTGAAATTTTGCTGGTAGTGTTGACATAGGGCTTTCGTAAAATATGTGTCCAACACGAATAAACGCGTCTTATGCACCCCTACCCCTCCGGCATGTTCACTAGATGATTTTTATTGATGTTTCAAAACGAATGAGAAGAGGGCGGCAAGTAGGTGAATCCGGCCCAGGATTTAATTGCAGTGAATTAAAGTTTCACAATCCACGCAAGATTGGAATGCTCTGGGTTTCTTTTTGCAAAATGCGATCCATTTGGACCATTGAAGCGCCGGAAAAGGGTACAGCCGATGTGCTGTGGTACCGCAGTAGGACTCATACGACTGAACCTTCGTTCAAACTGTAAGGTGCAGACATTCAGGATCTGCAAAACACAAACGCTCATAGTTTCCTTCCTCTTCTCTAGAGAGATAATAATAAAAAGAGAGTATAATAAATTATACTTGTCACATAACTGTGCCTGTGCCAACAGCAATGGGTCAGTTTCGCTAGTCACAGAATTGTGTTTTGATATGGTTTAAAGCTTATACTATATTGTTAAACATTAATAAGATTTGTCCAAACGCCGAATGTTGGCGTACAATACTGACAGAGATATCGTCTATTGAAAAACACGGCGTACGTCATCTTCACCGCGCGCGGTATTGCATGTACACCGTGGTTTCTTGCGTGTCTTACTTCAAGCAATGAAGGAGGAAATGTGTGCATCACTGATTGATAAAATCAAGGAGGTGGAGATCACATGTATGCATTACCGCGCTGCCGTGATAGCGAGTAGAGCAGTGTAAGTGCAGAAATGAAGTTATGAGAAAACGCACTCCGGAGCCTCTACCCGGAAAATTTTATTGAAAGAGGCTTCCGTTCTTTGTCAAATTGCCACTAATCATCCAAAAGACTCATAGAAATCGCTTGGATGAAAAATCAACCGATTTATTTCAATTACATAAAAAGGGCATTATTCATTTTCATGTTCGGCAAGACAGCCGTAAATGCTTTCTTCTGCACACTTTCGTGGTTACATTTTGGGCACACTACAAACACGTTTTGCAGTTTAGAAATTGGGAGAAGAAGGCGGCACTTTGCTTGAAAGCGTTGTTTTCTTTGGCTTTCTGGAGGAATAATGTCACTTACGGCTGTTAAGTCTGAAACTACGTCAATTTTAGCGCACTTACGGCTTTCTCATACGTCTCGTTTGTATACAATTAGGACAGATTTTGTCGTTTTAGCTATTTTAGTGATTTCATGTGAAATATATTAGGCGAATTTTGAAGGGAACTTAGTTTCGCAAATTTGACACTTGCTGCTCTCTTCGCTATCACGGCAGCGCGGTGGATGACGTTATGCGCCGTGTTTTTTGATGAGCTACATTTCCACTAATAATGGTTAAGGAAACTTTGCGTTTAAACAGATTGTACTGAGCTGTGCCAATCTACGAGCTTAGAGAATGAAAATACGATTTTGTGACTAAGGGAACTGACAGAGTCCCACTTTCACACTGTTCAATAACACCCGCCACATCCAAAAGAATGTCCGAGGGAAACCGTTCTGTTTGCTCTGGGCCCCCATCAAGGCTTTTTCCATCTTAATCTTCGATTGGACGCATTTCTGCCAAACGAAACTGTGTGCATTATGACGTGAGCCCTGTCATGCATGTATTATTATGGGTCTCAGGGCTCATGTATTCAAGCACATAGTTCCGTGCGGCAGAAATACGTTCAATTGCGCGCTCGGCTGATGCAGTCACCCCGAACCCGGCCTCGACACACCATAATTTGGACGTATTTCTATCAAACGGATCTATGTGCATTAAGCCATGAGCCCCGAGACCCATAAGAATACATGCATGTAAGGGCTCATGTCACAATGCACATAGTTCCGTTTGGTAGAAATACGTCCATTTTAACTCAATCTTCTCGTAAATAGAAAGGCTGATTTCAAAAATCTCCGACGCTGATATGACGAGCTTGCACGACCATCTCTAACCGTTTCCGTGAATTTTCCCGGATCCCGGTTTTTTTCCAGGATCCCCTCGCCCTGCATTCAAAATTCAAAGTTCCTCGCACACGATATCAGTTAACTGACGAGGAAACAAGGACACGGGAGAAAAAGCGAAGCGATAACAAGAAATAAAAGAGAGGAGAGCGGCGCGCGGCTCGGAATAAAAAAATCCCCCGACGCGTAAAGTGTGAGAGGGAGCGGGGCGCGGGGCCCGGGAGGAAACCACAAAACGGAAGTCGTGAAAACAGGACCGCGGTGCGATCGAGGGGGAGGGGGGGGGGGGGGCATGAAAGTCAAAGATGGGAGAGCGTAAGCAAAAATAAAAATGAGTCGTTTTGGGTGGCGGGTGGAGGCGGGGGCGGGGAGCATATTCGTGGACAATTTAGCGGAAGGAGCGTAAGGTTGAAATATCGGCGCGGGAATGGACGGCCGCTTCTTCCTCGCCGCCGGCCGCCTCGGCCGCTATCTCCCCGGAAAAAACTTAGCCAGTCGAAAATATGTAATTTGTTGCCGTTAAAGTAGGCTCTTGGGCGTGCTCCGAGCTTTCGCTCCACTGTTGTCCGATTGAATCGTAGAATCGACTGATTTTCCTCTCTCTAACGGCTAGATTTTTTTTTTTAAATAAACCAATTAATTTTACTATTTGTTACAAGATGGAGCAGTACTAGACAGATTACTGCCCGAAGGCCTATATTTACAGATTATGAAAATACGAAGTCCTAATTATTTATGTTATAGTTACAATTGGACGTATTTCTGCCAAACGGCACATGTACATGCATAACAGGGCTCACGTCATGATGCACATAATTTCGTTTGACAGAAATACATCCAATTAATATCACATTAGATTTTAGCCACCTTTTTCTATTTTCCCTTTTAAGATTTCTAATTATAACTTAATGTTAACGTAAAACTCCGCAGGGTCTAATATAGTAACGTAAGCACAAATTCTTAAAGCCTGCTCAATTGATACGAATCAATGGCGTACCTATTTTGTTTGACGCAACAACTCGGAACATCTCGTGACAACCGTATTTTGTTCGGATGTTTAGGGCCGTGGCCTATTTTTATTCGTTTATTTATTCTGCACAATTTGGCAACGTTTTCGGAACATTGTTTCAAAACATTCGGAACGTCCTAGAAGCACGTTTCGGCGAGGTTGTATCAGGATTTCTAACCCCTCTCTCTCTCTCTTTACTTCCCGCGTTAATTTCCCACACGGTGTTGTTTCAATTACTGTTTTTTCCAATTCCAATTATTTTTAAAAGTTCTTAATTAAAGGATGGAGCCGTATCGACTAGACATTCATCTCCGCGGTGGGTCTATGCTCCAGGTTGTACTGACAGTAGAAAAAGTTTATCGAATTAAAGTCAGGTAAGTTGAAATCAAAGTGCTGTTATAATCCACTTCGCTAACTACATTTTACAAGCAAGCTCTATTGTATTAATAGATGGTTTGTGAAGTCCAATGTATTTGAAACAATCGATTAGAATTGATAGTAGCCGATTTGGACTTCTATGCATTTAACGTTAAAAGCATACACTGGCTGAACGGATTGAGCTCTGAATCTGGCTTTACTTTAGTATTCAGTTTTAGAATCCTCAGCCAATCTTGAACAAAAGTGTTCTAAAAGCTCAGGATCTGATCTGCATCGTGTCTTGAATACATTGGTCTCAGGCAAATATTGTCGGGCCAAATAGCAAATAGCTAGCAATCGATGCAAGGATCCAGGCTATTCCTGTCATCCCCTATTTATGGCCTGCCTGTAGTGATGTTACACAGCCTTGACTACAAACGCAGAGATCGCATTTATAGTTATAGCCAAGTTTCAGCTGAATCCATCTTGCATGGCTGAGAACTCTGGGAAAGTTCCGCAAATCATTGCTCGAGAGCATAAGGCTAATCGGAAGTCTCATTGGTAATTTTACGGCTTGAGTGTTGATGCCAAAAAAATCGGCGTTCCCTTGTACCGAGCAAATTTTTCTGTTTTGAATCAATTCGCTTTTTGACTTCAAACACGGATCAATTATAAACTTGCAGAGAAATTCCCTTACTGGCTGTTTTTGACTTCCTGTTGTAACTGTATGTAATTTTCAATTCATAAATTTATTCATAAAAATTGTTAATCTCTACCGGACATTTCCATTCCCTTTTTTTATAATTAATTATTTAATGTTTAATTCATTTTAAATTGGCACAGAACGCTCTCATTTTTTCACAGTATATCATTCTAGCAGTAGCTTCCTCCGAAGATGTATGAGAGGTAGGGAAAGTATACCATTGCAATTATTTTCCCACTCTTGCAGTTCAATTTTAACTGAATCATCATTCACTACTATCATTGATTCATGATCATTTTCGTATGAAAGTTCAGTCTAGGAGACGGAAAATTTACTTTTACTGTTGTAAATTCGACCGACGAATGCTGCAAAACCATCCGCCAAGCCTGGCATCCAATGAATTGTTTGTTCAAAAACAAGTTGAAAAACAAGTCTTGCCCTCATTATTAGAGACACGAAAACACGTCTTGATAAATAATTCAATAAAAACAAATTCTATTTTAAAACGTTGGCCCTTCCTGGAAATTTGGCAAAAGGCAAGCGAGAGGGTGGTGACTCAGTACGTAGTAATGGCAGAGAGGGTAGGAGGGTAGGTGCTTCGTTTTTTTTATGTTTTTATTATATTACGATACAAGCCGTTAGGAAGAGGGAGAGAGAAAGAGAAAAGGGGAAACTCTTAATTATCGCTTGCTTTTTTCCGTGCCAGAAGAGTTTACTACCTGCCGACGCGTTCGTTCCCCTCCCATCTTCGCATGTTGCCATTACATGATCACACAATCAAAACATCACTGATCGGTCTTGCCGAGACTCTTCGAAGCTTGGCAACAAAGCTCGTCGAGAAGCTAATCAATGCAGTTGGTCCTCGTGGCTCACTTTCGTGGAGATTACTGGGTGACGGACCTCGGAAGGAGCAGAGAGAAAGCCATTCATTTAAAACATTTTCACGACTCGACATCGTATTAAAAGAAAAGAAAAAATTCGGAAAAGAGGAGCCGTAAGCCAAGTTAGCTAATAGCAAGTCAGCAGAGGAAAAATTCGACGTAGGTAAGATCACTCCTTAAAGTTAATTTTTTTCAAGTAAAACCACTACAGTCACTTTACCACTTCGATTTGAAAATATGTAATTCTTCCTTTACATCTTTCATTTTAATTTTGAAAGAAACTCGATTTTATTTGGTACTCCTTTAAACTTTAAATAAATAATCACTGCAGTTATTTTGCATAACGGAAAGATAAGGAGATCTGTTATCATTTATCAATTGGACTGCATTTTGCAATTTGGAACTATAAAGTCTGGCTCGGTTTAAAAAGAACGTATGTGCCATTAGTTTCCCTATGCACGTAAGTGTTTTTTCAGATAAGCCAGAATTTATAGTTCCAAATTGCAAAATGCAGTCCAATTGAACGTGAGAGAGTTGAGTGACCAAGCGGCAACCGCGTCACCGTGTATCCTGCAATGCCGGGTGATGATATGTCTCAAATCTCAATCGAGGACACCGCACCAAGAACAGCCTATAGGCGTATAGGTCGTCATTACGTCCATCTGCTTTTCGGATTCTACTTACCCTGGACTGTGCTTCGGTAGCGACAGAATATAGATAGGTAACGGCTCGAGGTCGAAAGACCTTTTTTTTCCGAGTTAACTCAGGCCTCTGGATCGATGGGTGCAAGAACGACCTATAAACGGGCCTATAAACTTAAGGGCCTAAGGTGCTAGTTACCCCTTTCTATACTTACTATCGATATTCTTTCATTTCGCGTTAATCATGCGTGATTAAAATTATTTATACTTCATATTGCCACCAAAATGACTGTTGCGCGTAATAATGGTCTATAAACCGTTTTTTTTTTTTAAAATAAATGTATTAAGAGTGTGAACCCAAAATGTATCGCAAAATCTACCCGGCATCCTTCAATAGAAGGGTTAGGTCATCCAAAAACACCAAAACAGGGTACCTGCATAGAAAAGTCTGCGCAGTACATCAAAAACAAAAATTTAAATACGTTTTTCTCAAAACGCGGTTTCCAGTTATAGGCTGTTCTTGGTGCGGTGTCCTCAATTGAAATATAGCCTTCATACACGCTGGCCGTGTCGATTTCATTTGACAATTTTGCAGTCGTCAATGCATAGCTTCAGTGCGCTCCAGCTAGAATTGTATTTGGCAAATGGGTGGTTTTTACACGAGGATTAAAAATAAACAAGTGGCACGGAATATAACAAAAGAATATGAAGCTTGCAAAACGATTATCCGGGTATCGGAACTTGGCTGTTTTGAAAACGCCTTCAAATACGGCGTGCTACCTCACGCATTCCGGAGAGTTCAAATAGTTGTATCATTGCGCCTTAGAAATGCGACGGAAGATTAGAATTGAAATTGCCTTCATGCATGCTGGCCTTTTCGATTTCCGGTAACATTTTTGCAGTCATGAATGCATAGCTTTAATGCGCTTCAGCTAGAATTGTACATAGCAAGTGGGTTATAGGCGGATTATAAATAAACCCAACTTAAAAATTTGCATCTATGTTAGTCTATTACCTACCTCCTTCGTCCATTGCGACCAACCACTTCCACCGATAGGATCCCTTCATACCCCTTTGGTCTTCTTCGTCTATAGTAGAGTCCCTTTATACTGAGAGTCAAGACAATTCGGCTCATGGATATCACAAACGGGGATAAAGATTACAGAAATTGAACGTTTTTCGTAATCTTTGATCGGCCCATTCTCAAATGCCTTTCTCCGTTCCTCCTCTCATTCCGTTTGTTCCTTGCCGAACCCGTAATTCCCTGGTCCATTCCAGGTTATAATCTTTGCAATTGGTGAAAATGTAATCTTTATTCCCGTTTGTGACACTGTGGAGGCCTACAATATGGGAACCAATCAGAAATGGATTCAAATTGTCTTGACTCTCAGTATAAAGGGACTCTAGTCTATAGCTTTGTCTATAATTTCAATAATCGCCCCGCTGGGGCTTGGGTCCCATCTATGGGAGCATTTAAAGCCGTCGGGGAAGACGAAGAGGCGCACTTGACACGACGTCACTTGCACCGCTCCATCATGCTCGACGGCGTGGCTCCTTCATCATCCCTCATCGGCTCATTAAGTAATTAAACGCGGGTTTTTTTTAGCCATCGGGAGTCTCGGCGTCTGCAAATTAATAAGCCGCCCAATATGAATTTAATTAATACCGCGGCGTGCTCCTATCGTCCACTCTTGCCGTCGCTGCATCATTTTTCATATCCCCCGTCTCCGCTCCGGGTCACCGGGGGTGATCGGCGTTGTTTCAACACCCCCTTCCCCTCCCCTCACTCCTGCGCCCCCCCCACCGCCGCCCGCTTCCGCCGACTGCGTTTCCGAGTCCGGATGTTGTTTTTTGCCCAGGGTGTTTGTCTTCAACGCTGAGAGTTTCTCTTTAAACCGTTAAGCTGGACTCAAACGATTTTCGCACTTAGAGCAGATAGACGTTTTTACTTCACTCCCTTGCTTTCACCCTAATTTCGGAATTTAACGAATTATTGTATATTAAAAGAAGAAAAAATGGGAGAATGATTTAAAATTTTAAAAACACCATTAATGGAAGACAAGAAAGGTCAACTTTAATACTATTTTTGGGTCAAATTGAGCGAAATTACAATTCTTTGGACTCAACTTGTCTCTGATGCAATGGCGCGGTATATCGATTGTCCGTCATTTAAACCTGTAGAAAAGGATCGATAGCAGGGTGTCCGCAACGAAACCCTTAATAATCGATTCTTAACCACCACTTCACTTTGGGAAACATCGATAATCGATAATTCACGCCTCGCCACTGCTCTGATGACCGATTTTGAAATGACGCCCGCCGACTTTAAGTTGACCTCTCATGTGACTTGGATGTACGCGTCAGTTGGCTATCAATTTTACTTCAACTCGGATATTACGCCCTCTGACCGCTTCGCGGTTCCGCGCCTCAGGCGTTAGAATCTTACGATATTAAACTATAAAAAAAGGTATGGGGGCAGAATATTCATTAATGATTAAATGCTCAAGCTGGGACAAATTGACCCGAAGATTGCTAGAAACACGCGGCCAGCGGGTTGTATGGGGCCGGCATATAAGAGTTTTAGATATAGATCTCCAAATACATCGTAGAAAAAAGAATCAGACAGTATGTAGGATCCCTCCATATCCCTTTTGTCTTCTTTGTCATAGCTTTGTCTATAATTTCAATAATCGACCCGCTGGGGCTTGGATCCTATCCATGGGAGCATTTAAAGCCATCATCAGACAAAAAGGCATCTAAGCCATCTAAAAAGACATCAAATTGGGAAAAAAATCGAGTATCAGGGAGTTTCTTTGGACAACTACCCCTAGAAATCCCAAGCCGGGTCAAATTGACCCGACTAAACCCTCTCTAGGAGTTATGATTCCAGGTTGGTTCAAATAAATTTTAACGCTTTTAGATTGTTTGTCCTTACCGTAGACCCTAAACGAGAACTTTAATTCAAGGAAAATAAAGTTTAAAATGCCCATAACCATTATTCTTGCTGTCATTTCATGATAAATTTAGAGGGCATTACCATCCGAAGTTAATTTTTCTTTAGATTTAGCACTTTCTGTATAGTAAACGGTAAGAACAAAATTAATTATTTTTGTCTTTACCGCAGGCCATACATAAAGTTCTCAATGTAGGGGAAAGTCAACTTTAGACTGTGATGTTCTTTAAATTTATCATCAAATTAAAGTCGTCTAGTACGAGTTCTGACAGCAAAAACGGTTATGAACATTTTAAAATTTATTTTCCTTGAATTAAAGTGCTCGTTCACGGTCTACGGTAAGGACAAAAAGTCTATAAAAGTTGTTTCAATCAACCCTGCCGCACATGAGCTTCAAAATCAGACAAAAAAAAAAAAAAAAAAAAAAAAAAAAAAAAAAAAAAAAAAAAGTCCAAGAAAGTAGAGACGTATTCGGGCATCGTTTTTTTCCCTTTAAAGCCAGACCCAAGCGACATCTCATAGGCAGCATAAAGCGGAACATTGCGAGTTCACGCCTCGCGCCAGAGCGCCTTCAATTTTGCAGATATGCAACATGGACATCCATCAAGCACGAATAGTTGTATCTCTGCGCCGTCATCAACTCGCGTCTTTTCCTTATTTACTCTGTTTGTGTAGTTTTCATGATCTCCTTGCAAAAAGTTTTAATTATATTTCAACGCTGCGAAATGTGCGTAAGCAAATTTTATTTTTACAAGAACCGCTGTACAATTTTGCCCGAAAATTTTACCTAATTTTCTTCTGATCGAGCGTGAAAATTGTCACAATTTTGGACATATAGTGGTCATAATGTTGTAAAACGTTGAATTATTCGAGATAATTTTGCAACCGTTAAATTTAGCTATTCCAGTCTGAATACGACGATCTAGAAACTGTAGATAGTGTGATCCTATGCTACGCCAATGGTGAATTTCGTAACACACCAGGAGCAACACTTAGGTTAGAACGAGGACAGTCGGTTTTCATGGTTTCTTATGGGACTGTTGCTGAATAAGGATACTTATATCAAATTCAGAACGCAATGTTAGAAAATCTGTGTCCAGACATGAAACTTAGCCATTCTTCAATTGAGTTTACGATAAAAATTTCAACGCTAAATCATTTATTGTAAAAACTGCCGTAGGACCCTATGTAATTGAGGTTACGACGAGAATAACAGTTAGACACTTCTCCGCCCGCCTATCAAACGACCGCTTCATGCGTGTGTTACGTTTTTTCGTATGCTACCATCTACAGTTTCTACATCGCTGTCTGAAAACGACGAGTTTTGCGTATTAAAAATTTCCATTAGTACTGAAAGTAGGATTACCGCAAGGTTTCATTACATTCGCACTGAGACTAGATGAAGAATCGCGGCTTATTTAAAAATTCCCTCGGTGAAACATTTGAGCCCGGTTTGCGTCAAGTTTATATTGACTTGCGTTGACAAACATTGAAGCTGAGCCAACCGCGGTCGAGGCGAACTGCAAACCTGTTGGACATGAAAATTAGGCGAGTTCCTCCGTGGTTTACGACCGGAATAAAAAGTAATGAGCCGAGTCACCAGATACATTTTCTCATTTGAAATGTTTTCTTTCGCCTCCCCGCAAGCTTCACTCTCCTCCGGTCTGACTCTTCTCGCTTTTTACACTCCGAGGATGATATTTTTCTTTGAGAGAGCGCAGTGGGATTTTCGCACCTGAAGTGGATCCGGCATGTTCGTCAGGAAATAGGGCGATAACTCTTAGATGGACCAAGTTTATCAGAAAGAGACCAACCCACATTTTCGAAAAAATGGAGTTAAGAATGTTTTTGAGTGCCACTAGTCGTAAATTTTTTCCTGCTAAAAACTGACTGTCAAAAAAAAAAAGAAATTAGTTTGCGAAAAGAAGGGGTGGGAGCTCTTCCTTTAGGAAATTTCCTTGTCATATTTCTGAAGTATCCATTCGTCAAGTAAAGGTTTCTGGTGGACGTCAATTTTGACCAACAACAACCCAAAAAATAGTAAAAAGTTGGAATGCTAAATTTTGGATACCTAAATGTACTTCAAAGCAGCGGTAGCTGCACCTCTATTTAAGCGTACCAGCAGGGCTAGTAGGACTTAGTGAGTTTTTGGACCACCGCTCTCTTTTTGGGCCTTAGTATCTTAATTTAATTTGCGACGAAAACTCCGTACTTTTGAAGGATGCCTGCCATTCCTAATATGTTGCAGCGCCTTCAATTTCGTATGATACTGTGCAATACCTCTGGTGTGAAATAGTTGCTTCAAGCGCCGCGGTACGCTGCGGCACGGCGCGGCGGGCGGGCAGCCAGCGCTGAACGCGCATTGGCGCCTACAAACCTAACAGGGAGACTTCACGCATTGCGCAATGCGTGAAGTATCCCTGTTAGGTTTGTAGGCGCAAGTGCGCCGCCGCTCCGCTTTGTGTTAGGCTCCAATATTTAATCTCGCGGAGTCAGCGTTTTTCAACTCATGACTTTGAAATGTTTGCACACTCTGTATGGATTATTCTCATTATAATTGATGAAAAAAAATGTGTAGTAAAGGAAAATATAATGTGGTTTTGTAAATATTAAGGTGATTCCGTACAAACTTAAGGATTTACAAAGCACAAGAACTTCTACACAATTTCTTATAGTCTTTTATAGCCGATGGCGAAAAAGCATCAGCCAGGCGATAAAGTGTGAAGCCCGGCGATAGGAACTATAGCCCGGCTGTATAATTTTTTATCGCTTCGTGTAGCCCGGCCATATGATTTTTTCCACTTTCTACAGCCAGCTATATGATTTTCTATCGCCCTCTTCAGTCAGCTATAAGAACTCCTATGGTATTTTGAAACGCAGCTCCTATCGCCAATTTTTACCAGGGCGTTCCGGATATTTTCGATTCGATTGTCTGAGACAGGTCATCTACCTAGGCTCCAGGTTTTCATTGAGCAGTTATTTTTTTTTTTTTAGAAAAAATTGCTGGAAAATCGACTTTACCGCTCTTATCCTCAACCTTCTTTTCAACTCACGTTCATTCTAAAGTATTGGGACTGAGTTACAAAATCGGTGTCTATTGAAATTTAATTTTGGATCTTCCTGATAATTTAGGCAGGATTTCCCGATTTTTCGCGCGAATAAGTTGACACTCAATTAATTTTAAGAATAAACATAATTGATGAACTGAATCAAATGTTTGATAAACGCTTGAAACACTCAGAAATTCTTGATCCATAGCAAATTTTCCTGATTTTTCTCTGATAACATCAAATATTCAGATATCTTTCGATTTTTACTGACATTAGACATCCTATTAAGTGCACTTCTCAATGCTCATGTGTCCACTCACTTGTCCGCAAAAAAAAAACTGTACTTGCTGCAGTTTTGAGCAAAATGGGGCTCCATTCTGCCAAAGTCTAACCTTATAAAATGTTTGTTGTGTGCCCAAATGGGGTTTGTTGTCGGCCTCCTGTGGTGTAGTGGTTGTAGCGCTAGCTCTATGATCCGGAGGTCGCGGGTTCGATTCCCGGCCAGGCGACCCGAGTTTGATGGTCTCAAACAATGGTTGCCTGGGACTGGTTGTTCAGTAGGGACGGAGGGGGTCGGGACTAAAAAGCGCGGGATTAGCCCTTGTGGGCTATTAAAGTAGTAAAGAAAAAAAAGAAAAAAAATGAGACTATGCAAGTACGCAGAGGATACCACTTGCTGCTGTCTTGCCTCACACGAAATGTATACAGCCCTCATCATAAAGTCGTGGCCTATGTTCGTCGATTTTTAATCATCAAAGTAATATTTATAAAAGCCTTTTGGATGAGTATCGATAATTGAACGTATTTATGCTAAAAGAAACTATGTCTCACTTTCCTATACAGATAGTTCCTTTTAAACACGTCCAATTGTACGACGCGTTCAATATTTTCCACCCGGACGCTGTAGTAATCACCATTTTTTCAAAATTGTATTTTTGCACTTTTCTGCTCTGTTCAATGACGTAGTAAATTTTTAAAGCGAAACTTCAAAGATACATCTGGTTTTTCAGGAGAGAAAAAAAAACCGAATGCTCAAGTTTTCAGGAAAATGGGAAAAAACTGCCTTCACTGTGCCTATTTAGATTCCGCGGCTACACTGTTCGGCTGTTCGTGCCTCGAGATGCACGCGCACTGAGAAAAAGTGTGATATAACATCTTTCTAAGTCAACTAGATTTTTCACACAGTGATATCACTTAGTGAAAATAACTAGGATTATGCTAGTATTTACCAGAACTCAACTGATTCTTACCGTAATATTGTAAATGCGACTATAGAGTCTGGTGTTCATTACCGTACTCGTATGACTGTGTCAGAGTGTGGTAAAACCCACCGTACTCTTTTTTCTGTGCGATTTTGATTCTTGCCGCGACAGAATGACCGAGCGTAAGTTGATACGACATCAGTCTTTGACTCCAGACTTTCAAGTAAAGATTTTTAATGCGCCCCACTTTAATGACCTATTTGCACGGCGGGAATGTTGCACGGAGAGAGTGAGCGTCTTGTGCAGCGGAGTGGCGCGCTTAAATATCACAGTTCATCGTCGAGCGAGTCACAGCGCAGGCCCCCCCTCCTCCCCCTCTCCCCCACGCCCCCTGTCTCGACCCCTCTTCCCGGCGCTGCATATGAATACGAGTACCTACGCGTGCAAAGAATGGCCCAAGAATCCTGAGCCAATGCTCTGCGATCTTGGTTTCGAGTGTTCGCCCGTGATATTAATCCATCCTCAGCGCCAAATTGAACACGAGTCGGTTGAGCGAAATTCAGCTATTCTCAGCAACTGGACCGCCAATAATCCACCGATTGCTTACAAATGATTTTTCTTTTTTTTCCCTTTTCTTTTTCCATTCTTCCTCGCGTTTTGGCATGTTACAACGGAGTGAGTTCTCGAACCTCGAGCCACCTCTCCTTGGTGGGAAGCAGCTTTCCTCCCATAACACTTCAATTTATATTGATTTGCCGCTCCAAGACTGAACCGATAGACACATTACCGTCAGCTTGTGCTCCGAAATTGCCGATGATAATCAGCGAATACGGATTGCACTTAGCTAATCCTTCAGAAACGTCTTGAATTAACGATTATTACTGAAGACTGATTAGCGTGCAATGAAATCTCAGGAAGTTCCCGTGTAAAAAGTGACTCATCAAATATATTCTATCAAAATGAAGGTAAAGGGTGTTGTGCAATCTAAGCGGTTACTTTTTCGAAGTTGGTAGCATTTGCGGCGATTTTATTCATTGGGTTCTTTTTCAGAAGGATTTTCGCCACTTCACTTTTTCTCTCTCACAAAATGAATTTCCACTGTCAGGTGCAGAGTATTACGATTTTTACAAGAGAAAGGCGAATAAGGCCTTCGGGTGCTTTTAAAGTGATATCGGAGCGGTTCCAGAGCAATCAAAGAATAACCGATGATTTCTGAATTTCAAGAAGCAGCTGTTTCAAAAAACTTTGACGGTCACATTATGTTAAATTATGTTCAATCAAGATCGCGAAGAGCCAAAAAGAGACAACATCATTTTCACTAATACCTGGATACGATCAACATTCATTTCAACAAGACTAAAAAACAGCATTCTAAAAATCTTGTTGTCTACATTTTTTATTGTGTCGTGAAGTTGAGGAAGAAAAACACGTCAATGTAGACCTCGTCTGCTGGTTCATTCACGACCGTGCTTTTTCATTTGAAAACTTTATTTGGAGCGTAAAAATTTACATTGTGCAACTAATTCTCACACTTTTACTTAAGAATAATTAATAATTTGTAAAGGGGCCGTTCAAGTATTACCTGACGCACTTTTTCCGATTCTTGTCCCTTTTCCCCGATCCCCTCGCCCCTCGTAAAGCACCCGCAACGCAGCCCTATACCCCACTTTTGAATTAAGTACCGCTGGCCTAACCCCCATCCCCCCTATTAAAAAAAAAGAAAAAAAAAAGAAAACACTGAGAAAACAGATTAAAAAAAATCTTATTGTTTTTAAAGATATTTTGCTGAAACACGACGGGAAGATATCAACATTGAAAAGAGCGGGAATTTCAATTTCTCGCACGTTTTTTTAAAAGTTTTTTATTTTTCTTCCGGCTCGGATTTGTTACGTAACTCTCGGCTTGACCCCCTACCCCCTTGTAACGCACCGTAACACTGGTAAAAAAACCTCTTGGTTCAAGAGTGCAGTTCCTTGTCGCCGGATTTAAGAGTCTGGACTCTTGTTTCAATGCAAAATCCGCTTGAAACAAGAGTTCAAGACTCTTAAATCCGGCGACAAGAAACTGCACTCTTGAGTCAATGCAATGCGGCATTGGTCCAAGAGGTTTTTTTTACCTATGAACGCTGGCTAGGACGCCCCCCCCCCCTAAGTGCGTTACGTAATACTTGAACGTCCCCAAAATTCAATTATTATCGCGAGAGGATTGTTATGAAAGTTTAGGAGCGAAATTTCGTAGCACGAGCTGACGATGGTGCGTCTTCCAGTTTTGTCTTCCTCTGGGAAATCAAAACAATTCAGGGCGTTATTCGAGAAAGGTTGCCTCCGAAGCGGCAGCCGCTCCCGCAACGGCTCTCATTAAGAATATTTACCAGAGCCGCCCGCGCTCTCGCCAAAAAATGATGCCCAGAACCATACTCGAAGGAGCTCCTCCGATCCCATTACTCGCCGCTTCAATTTCTCAGTTGATGAGTTATTAATTCTCGCCCGGGTGCAATTGAAATTTTATATCGAACGAGACTCCACTTCTCGGAATAATGCTCCCAGAAATAGTTCCATCGATCCCGTTTATTTCGGGATGGGGATACGCGGGAAAAGTTGCGACGTAGTATTCGTCCATTCCGGTATCAACAAGGGGGGGGGGCGGGAAACAAGGCTAGCACACAACGTTAAAAACCCGAGATGTTCCGACTCAAAACTGAGTCATTTTCAATCGGAGATTAAATTGAAAATTAAAAAAATATAAAAAAAAAAACCACAACGTTGACCGAGATCCGAGGAAGATCAGTTTTTTAGTTTGCTCTTCTCGGATCTTGGCCACCAACATGTGAGTCTCAGGTTTTTCCCCGCGATGATTTTTAATTTTTTATTTATTTTCCGATTGAAAATGTCTCAGTTTTGAGTCGAGACGTCTCGAGGTTTTAGTGTTATATTTTAGCCTTGTTTCTCGCTCTTCCCCCTTGTATTGTGTATCTATTCCAGTAATGGAGGGTGGAGCAGGATTACGAACTACTACAAAATGGCAGGTGCTGGGGTTTTCTGAAAAATATTTTTCTGTCTTGGTTTCGGAAAAGGGAACGAACGACGGTTCATCGGATGAACCAGTTATTGACGTTGTGGCGAAAGGTGCAGCGCAACCCTGCGTCAGCCAATAGCAACGCAGCTCAGCGTCGCCGCTCCTCATTGGCCCTTGCATCACCGACCGGGCCTTGCAAGACGGACTGGGCCAGGAGCGGTAGAGCGGTCCGCTACATAGGGCCCGGTTGGTGATGCGAGGGCCAATGAGGAGCGGCGACGCCGAGCTGCGTGGCTATTGGCTGACGCAGGGTTGCGCTGCACCTGTCGCCACATGCACTAAATTGATCAGGAGATTACAAATGTCGTCACTCTAACTGTAGACTGGTAAATCATCAAGTGATCGACTGACTGCCTCTGTAAAATGACGAGTTTCCTTCGATTTTTAAAGTTCAAAACTTCACTCAAGACTTTTTGAAGACTTAGAGCATGAATAGTATTTCCGCGAGCACTAACACATGCCAAATATAGGCTTTGGCAGAGGAGTGCACGAGAGCGACTGTGGCCATTCAGAAGTTTTGAGGATAGAATAATTTAAGGCTTAACAGTGAATGAGTTTTCACGTTTATGCCTGAGTTAATATATCTCTCAGGTATACTCTGACTTTCCATGAGCATGTCACCTCGTTTTCAGTCTTACAGCCCATGCCTAGTTTCAGTCTTAAAACGATTAAGGTCAGGTCTTCAAAACAGATTCAATAAAAAAATTCAAAATTAATACACGGCCGCATTCAATTTGCGCACAAGATACGAGAAGTTTAAGAATACGTAAGAAAAGTACAGCTAGCAAAAAAAAAAGAGAAAGAGGGGGGAGGGGGAAGGAGATGACACAAGAATGAAAAAGGCGATTTGTCAATGAAGCACCTAACAGAAAGGAGTGGGCGCCAAAGAGAAAGTTTGAATTAAGTTGAAACTTACCCATTTTCGGCGGCATCATGTCCTTGGGATAGTTGGACTTGATGGCGTTCATCCGCTTGCTGACGGCGACCGGCGGGCCATGCTGGGAGGGAGGCGCGTTGAGGGAGGGGGTGGCACTGCCGGGCCCGGAGGCCCCCTGCCCGGGTCCGTGAGGCCTCGTCGGGGGCCTCAGCTGCTCCACGGGGAGGACCCGCCGTCGCTTCTTCGGGAGCTTGGCTCGAGCTTGCGTGTGCGAGTAGTACATGGTGAAGTTGGAGACGATAACCGGGACCGGGAGTGCGATCGTGAGGACACCGCCGATGGCGCAGAGGGCACCCACGAACATGCCCACGTAGGTCTTGGGGGCCATGTCCCCGTAGCCCACGGTAGTCATCGTGACCAGGGCCCACCAGAGCCCGAGGGGTATCGAGTTGAAGTCGTTGTGCGGGTTGGCCTGGATCCTCTCGGCGTAGTAGACGAGAGAGGCGAAGATGACGATGCCTAGCACGAGAAAAAACACGAGGAGGGTCAGCTCCGTGGCCGAGGCCCGAAACGTCTGCATGAGGATCTTGAGGCCGGACGAGTGTCGCGTCAGCTTGAAGAGTCGCATGATCCGGATGATGGAGAAGAATTCGAGGATGTCGGCGTTCTCCAGGTAGGAGGCGTACTTCTGGAGGATAAGGTCGATGTAGAATGAGAGGGTGGCGATGTAGTCGATGATGTTGACGGAGGCCTTGACGAACTCGCACTTGTTCGGCGAGGCGATGAAGCGGACGATGATCTCGAAGGTGAACCAGGCGTTGCAGAGGCACTCGATGTAGAAGAAGGCTTCGTGGGCGTTCGTCTGGGTCTTGTCCAGCGTCCAGGCCGAGGTGTTCCGCGAGGTCGCCACCGTGATGTTCCGGATGACCGGCACGCGCATGTCCGGGTGCGTCTTCAGGCAGAACGAGAGGATCGAGATGCAGATGAAGAATATCGAGACCACCCCTATTACCTGCAACAAACAACCATTTTTCCTTAGTATCTACTTCAAATTGTACGACGGCATGGGGAAAAACCACCTACACTATAATGGGCCTGTTGCAAACTTTTGCTGGAGCAAAAATAAGAGTTGTTTCTCATAGATACTGTCTCAAAAATCACGATGATGCATCGGCAAACTCTGAAATGCACTCCTAACTTCACTGTCTGCGTAAGAAATTTGCGTTTTTTTTTTTAAATTCCCGCTTCAAAGAGGAAACTACAGCACACCGCACACGTGAACATTTCGTTAGAGGAGTCGTTCCTCTCAATCCCTGCTTACCATGGCCGACGCTTCCACGCGCAAGTTCAAGAGAGAACGAGGTCAATCAAAACGTATATCTAACATCGGGAGAAAAATTTGAATGTAAACACGCCGATTGTTATTCGTTGCATGGTTGAAATCATCGTCCTGTCACATGTGTTTTGGCGGATGGCGTCGGCTATGTTTAATATTGCGTAGTAATCTTGAGAGCAGAGGCTGGATGAATGACTCCTCTAACGAAATGTTCACCTGTGCCGTGGTATCGTTTTTGAGGCGGGAAGCTCGAGAAAACGCGAATTGTGAAGTAAGGAGAGGATTTCAGACTTTACCCATGAATTTACTTCAAATTAAATATTGACCATCGAATACTGTTAATCACGTTAAACTGAAGAATGTGCTAATTCTAAAGGCAAGAAATTTTTATAAATAAAATGCTTTCGAAAGATTCTCCTGAGACTAAATTTCTGCTTTCCGGAAGGCCAAAAGCTTGCAACACCCTCGTTAGAAATGCATTTGTCGATGTTGTTTCTTGTTGTAGTGGTGTTTTTTTCATGAGGTCCTTTATGCTGAATTTTTCCATCAACCCGACAAAATTGAAGATCCATTGACAGTCTTTATTCAAGAATATTTCAAGTTGTGTTTAAGTTCAATTCCTCATTGACACACACACAATTGAGTGTACAATTTACCTGAATACCAGACCAAATGGCGAGGAACGAACTCTAAAAAATGTGCAGAGGCGACATAGATTGGCCCAAAAATCGCCCTCCTTTTAAACAGTTACCGGAATTCAATCTGGGATATTGAACTGCGAATAGCAAATGTTTTGAAATCTTCCGTTGAGACGATATAAGGAGGATCTTACAACTCGTAACGTGCACTTTTTAAATGTATAATTTGGAAAAAAGCAGTGACCCTCAAGAATCAAAAGTTTTAGATTGCAGTAGTTTTGGAAGATCTCGAAAAAGATCCGCAACAGATTGAAATCTGCCAACACTGCAAAATTTTCCGTTTGAATCGCAAATTTTAATTTTTCCCTTTTTTTTTTTTTTTTTTGATCTTGTGTACACCTTCGTTAATGATGTTAGTTAATTGAATCACTCAAAATTAGTCTGTTTTCTCTGATACACCACCATTTTGGAAACTATTCGATTTTCTTCACTTACAAAAAATTATGTAGGACCTCGTTCAAACTGCTGTGGGGGGTCCAGAAAGCTAACGGTGTAAGCTAAAAGTCATAGTTAGTGACTCATTGTCAGCTACTTTCAAACGACACGTCTTGGTGACTTTTAAAGGTTGGTTACGAGCTTGACAAGCTGCTCGTCACGAATTCTTCTAAGCAAAGAACTAATCCCTCAAAATTCCCACTGGAAGAAAGTTTTGGTTGGAAAATCACACTTCTCCATTGTGAGAATAGAGAGGGCTTCTTTCGGTGCGTTAATGCCTTGCTTGTGATGTCAAGACCATCAATGGTGGACGAAAATTGGGGAATCAAAAGAATCCGGGACGTGGATAAACTTTCCTCTGCTGACAGTCGTGGGTGCGAAAACGCTGGAAGCTCTAGTTACGAATACGGAGGTGCAGGAAGAAAAACGTTGATTTGAGCCGCAGCAGGAGCAGTGTCGGAAAGTTACGAAAGCTCCGAGAAGTTTCGGATATCTCACCTGAATTCATTTGACTGGAGCGTCAGAACTGCACGGAGCACTTAGTCAAAACAAGGCGGTCCAAGTTCCACGCACGTCAAGCGCCCTGGGTACGAACCGTTCCGTGTTGTCGGGTCAACCCAAATATCTAAGTAACGAGTTCATGATTTACCCAAAATGAAGGCTAATTGGTAGATGCAACACAGAAGTGGTGTGGTAGAAAAAAACGGTAATAGACAAAGGACTTTTGTGGGTGGTAGAAGGTAAAAATTGATCAGCGCGACGTTTTTTTTAATAATGATGAACAACTTGATCAGCCGAAGCACGTCATAAAATATCAACTTAATCTGGGGAATGGCTGCAAAAAACACAAAAAATCAAAAAATCGCAGAAAACCTGGACGTTTTTTTTGTAATAAAATCTCATGGTCAACCTAAAAAGGGCGAAAACTGAGTCGTCGATTGGCTGCGAGATCGAGACTGGTTGCAAAGTTGGGAGACTCGGCCCAGTGCAGCAGAACCAAGGCACGTTAAATCAATGATTATCATTAGAAAATTCAATCACCAGCATCCCTTTGGCAAGAAAAAACTGACGATGAGAGGCGCCAAGACCATGAACGTTGGCGCAGAAATTACGAACTGTGTCTCTGCGCTTCAGGATGTTTATTTCGAAGAGACGATGCGGAAAATAACGTTCTGATCAAAGAGTTCTCTACGATACGTTAGCCTTGAACTGAATTTGAAATTAGATTGAATGCCCGCTACATTCTTTGATTCTAATTTTCAACTGAACTCCTAATAATGTCTCAATCTTTCCAGATGTTACATTGAAAAATGCTTGTTCCAAAAATGATACTATAAAGATCGCTCAAGACTGTTGAGGCAACTAAATATGTGGTAACGTCAAAGTATTACAAGGAATCGGATTAAAATGAGAAATTAAAGTCAAAATCGTCCAAAGTAAGTGTAAAAATCTTCTGAGAATATGTAACTAGATAGATGAATTTGCAGCTCTAATACCTTAATTTATGTGGAACTGCAACTTAGGTTTGGTCAACTGAGGGGCTTGCAGGACAAGGCACATATGTGCAGTTTTTGCTATGCCGAGAAATACGCGTTAAAAGTTTCGAAAGTACACGAATCCTTACGGCGGGGACAAAGTTCAAACTGACTTTTTAATGTTTAGAAATTGGAAACTGGGAGCGAATTTCTCAGAGATTGCATTAAGACAAGTTTTCCTTGAAACCATGAATACGTCGGTTTTTTTCAAACGCTGCACTTGCGCGTCAAAGTCTCTCAATTCATATTTTTAGAGATCGAAAGTTTCCTTGAGCTTGGAAACGCGTTCCATTAAATACAGGATTACGAACGTACAAGCCTCGTCGTCTCGTTGTTTTATCTGAGATTTTGTAAAATTTCATCGTGATGTCATGTGCTGTATATTTTTATTATATAAGTTTAGTGCATTTTATTCTTTTGTTTTTTGAAATGTGAAAACACGAAATGTCGTGCAGGCTGATGTTAGCCGATTGGCTGAAAAGCTTCCCTACAAATAGAATCTGTAATATGTAAGTAGCCAGATTCTTATCAATTCCTTGGTTAGCACAGGGATATTGACCCGGTCTCTTAATTATTAATCGAAAGAAATTGCTATTACTACAAGCATAATGCTTGTTTTTATTAAGAAACGTAGGATTACCGCGCTTTGTTCTTTCAAGAAGACGCAGAGCCCGATTGCAAGAAAATAGTTCCCTCCTGTTGAAACCTCCAACCTTCCTGAATTATTGCGTAGCGTCTATGAGGATGGCATCGTTGCGCACATTCGGCAGAACTTTCATGACAACTCACGTCAGCTTTCGAAACATTTAACACAACGCGGAGGCCGTGTCTCGTAAACTGCGGCGTGACGCCGGCGGGGCGCAAACGGGGGAGGGGGCAAATTAAATTCGCGTCGACCGAAACGCCCCGGGGTCTCGTAAAGAGATGTTTCTAATTAACGACGACAACTCATTTTGAGCGGCCGTCGGAGGGGGACGAAGCAGGGCGGGGGCGGAGGCCGAGGGGGTCGCTGAAAAATCGTCCGCGTCTTTAAGAGTCGGAATCGGTTAAAGTCCTTTCCAATTATATCGAAGGGGGCTCCGACNGGGGGGGGGGGGGGGAGTAGCTAGGCGAGCAGAGGGTGCGTTATCGTTTCGTTAAAAGAGAGAAAAAGGCCGGATTGACGCGCACGGCGAATCCCGTTTGACACGATGGGGTGAATGAAGTGGAGATAACTGGACGTTCCTGTCAAATAATTGAATTAGCCGGGCGCTCGCCGATGGGCGTCTGTGTCGCACCCTCGCGGCGGCTGTAAAACAAAACTATGAGAGCGGCGTTATCGGTGTCATGGGATAATCCGCCCGTCACTCCGCGGCCCCAACTTGGGATCAGTTCATGATGACTGTTATTTCCCAGTGCCGCCACTGATAGCCTCCAGATGAATGGATAACGCGTGGTCATTTGCCAGCATCCTTGATTAATTGAATGCTTTCGTGGCAGAGACCAAGGCACCGGCCCGGGGTAACTCCTACTTCACCCTCGAAGCTCCCGTCATAGCGAAGAGAGCAGCGGTGAGTGTCGAATTTTCGAAATCGAGGTTTCTCAAAAACCCGTCTGATCTCTTTTAGATGAAATCACTGAAATAGCTAAAACCGCAATACTCATCTTAATTGTATCAAAACGAGACATATGAGAGAGCTGTAAACGCGCAAAAAATGGCGGAGTTTTAGGCGAAACAGCCGTAAGTGACATTGATCCTCCAGAGAGCAAACAGTGCTTTCAAGTAAAATGCCGCCCTCTTCTGCCAACTTCTAACCTAGAAATGTGTTTGTTGTGTGTCCAAAACGCAACCACGGAAGCATGCAGAGGATTGCACTTACGGTTGTCTTTCCTATCACTAGCATGACATGAAAATGAATAATAGTCTTTTAAGGTATTTGAAATAAAATCAGTTGATTTTTAATCACCCAAACGTTTCCTAAGAGTCTTTCGGGTGATCAGTGGCAATTTGACAAAGAACGGAGGCTTCTTTATAAACCGGCTGTTGCGATATCTATCCAAGCTCCAGGAATGCTGCTTTCATGTCATATCTCTTAGTTTCAATTTCGATGGCGTACCCCTCACCAAAAGCTAGCATGTTTGCGGCCGATACTTTGTCGTATATTTACGAAAATGAAAAATAACCTTTCAATTTCATTGAAACAAAGTCAGTCAATTTTTAATTGGTCGGGGGTTGTTTTGTCTTCTTCTGAGGTGTGATAGTGTGTGTACAAAAACACCGTATCGTGTTTGTAATTTGTATGTAGCCTGTGAGCCGTCCGCCATGGCGAGCAGAAATCGCAAATTTTTAATCTGACTTCTCGAGCAATTTTCGATAGTGATGGTGATTTTCCATGTATCACTACCATGATTCTGTGTATCATGTGTGACTTTTCTTCCATCGAACGATGCAGTCACTTGGAGCGATTACTTAATCAATAAACAAACGAAGTTTAAGGGAGAAATCGATACGCAAAAAGTCTCGGCTCGGGGGTCATAATTGAATCAACCCTAGTTTTTTATTTATTTTATTATTATCATTTTTTTTTAGAAAAATTAAAAATCAGCTTTAAAATGATTGTTTTTTTTTAAATATGAGGATACAAAAATAACTTTAAAATCAATATGGTTATACATTCTGTATGCTGCTCATTTGTACACTTCGTGGCTAGGTTCTTAGTTCTCAAATTTCCATTTTGAGCTTCATCAAGGAATGTCAACGAGATGAGTGTATTAGTGACCTCAATAAAGTGCCGAGTCACGCCTCATGAAATAGCTTCAGATTGGCTCTTTCGTGGAGGTTTAATGATAGGCGTCACTATCACTCATGTGAAAAGGCTAGTGTTGAATAAGCGTTAACATTTCGCGCGAAGCGTTTCGTTCAACGATTTCATGCACGACTACAGCCTCACACAAATGAGCCGAATGCTCGAAATAAAGCCTCCAATCTCTATTATAAGCGTTGTTAAACAATATGTGAAAAGCTTTGTCGAGAAGCCGTTTGCTGGCATTAAAAAAAGAAAATGAAATCAGAATAATGTCGAGTCATGAATATTTATTAATCCTCATTCATTTTCCAGCTTGGGAAAAAATGCTTGTTTACTTGATGCATGTTTTATTGAGTTGGGCGAATGTGAGCATGAGCAGGAGCTCCAGGATTCTGCTGCTCTGAAAGTTTTCTCCAACTGAACTTTCCCCGCGACGGAAAGCGAACGGAAACAAAGTAAAGCACAACTTTCGTGAAATAATGCATGATTTGATGATATTATGGAGTATCCAAACGTCTACTCTATTCTTTTGGACGAAACCAGCTCAACTTCATTCAAAGCCCGATGCAGATACGAGGTTTCCCCCCTGCTCCGATACTGCTCCAAGGGCCTTGCAGGAAAGACGCGCAGCTGTTCATTGTACCAAAGTTTGAATAGACGCGGGGGTTCAGGCAGTGTTTAAACTTACGACTTCTCTTTAATCAAATCGGTCTCCTGTTTTAATTCCAAGTGCATAAAAGCCATTATGCCTCGCCCTTTTTCACCCGCGCGCGCGGACTAATGTGTGGAGGTATCAAAACAAATAGTAACTAAAAGAAAATAACAACTTAATTTGGGGAGAGGCTGAAAAAATAAACAGAGGAAAAACAAAAAAAAACTCGGAACGTTCCGAGATATTACAATTTCATTTTCAACCGGAGGAAAATTCAAAAAAAATAATTAAAAATGCGTCATCGATTTGCTGTTAGTGCGAGACCGAGACTGATTACAAGGTTAACAAGCAAAATCAAAGCACGTAAAAAGAAGGATTACCAAAGTTGGAAATTTAATCACCAACTCTCTCTGGGAGGAAAAACTGGTGATGAGAGGCACATAGACCATCATCATCAGCGCGGTACGGCGCGTTCCGGGTTTTCTTTACTTTTCCTCAATCTTTTCAGCCTTTCCCCGAATCAAGTTGTTCTTTTATCATGTTTTTTGACTGATTAAGTTTTTCTTCATTCTGTGTAGGAGACCATCCAATCGAAAGACTGCAATTAGAGACCTTCTGTGATTTACTTTCATTGCAGCTCAAGCTGCCCTAATCATTACGGGAGGGCAAAGCTGGTTAACTCACCCCTTAAATGAGGAAAAACGCATAATTCAGCAAGGAATAAAGTGGAAACACCTTGGTACCGTTTGAAGCACCACATGCATTTTAGGGGAAATGATTTCAACGAGTAATAATCGTACACGGACACAGGTACTTCAAAAATGGAAAAATAAGGAAAGGGAGTAGTTTTGTTTTTAATTTTCTCCGTCTCGGAAAAATTACAGGGTGGGAAAATGAAAAATTTGAAAATGGTTAAAGACCTCTTGAAATTATGATAAAAGGTTCAATAAGTAGATAAATAATGAAATTTGAAATACAAAAATCAGTTCAACAAAATTGTGTGCAATTTGTTACCATTTCGTCATTAAAAACATTTGCGACAGACCAAAGTGCGTATTTCCGCACTGTCACTGTCGATATCCTGGGCTGAGAGGGGTTGAGAGCGTGAAACAGCGGGGGTAGGTGTGGTGAAAGGGGGGGGGGAGATCGGACCAATTTAACGGGTAAAGGTCATGATAATTCCCGAGTCTGAAAATTCACAAGAGCAGGCACAGGACACAAGGAGTTATTACGATTTGTTTTCTTTCTTTTTTTTATTATATATGGAAATAGATGAGTGCCAAAGGTCGGAGACCGACGGTGGGAAAAGTTTTCTGAATGGGGCTCTATTCTTGAGACGAGCAGGGGAATTCAACAGTTGGGTGATTATTTTGAAGGGAAGCAGTTAGTCTGCTGCCGACCGGAGCTTAAGCGGCCCGGGTCCGGGGTGCTGCGTGCCAACTGCCGAGCAGGATGGAATATTTTCAAGCTGGGTTTGAGTGCGCGGCCAGTCTCGGCCAAGCCCGACCCCACCCAACACCAGCCCCTTCGGATTGGTGTCGGCGGATCTCCCCCTCCTGATCGATAATTGAGCTGTGGGCTGATTATTGGCATTGTTGAACAAAGCGATGGACAAAGGAGACAATGAGAAACGGAACGATTCTATTGGTGGAAGCGGGTGGTTATGATAAACAAAGGAAAGGAGATGTTGCATGTGTGAGGTATTTGCGATTTGACAATTGGCTCTTATGTAAAAGTTCGCGAGAAACACGATGGTGCCACTGGTTTTTTCTGAAATCAACTCCCAAGCTCAAAAAAGCTCTCAAGTTGAGGCCAAAATGGAGGGGATATCCCACGCTATCCTGAGAGTCCACCTCTACATCAAGACAAACTCTCCATGACAAAATAGGGAGCAAATACGTAAGCAGGGTTGCCGTGTTTTCAGTTATGGAGTCCCCCAAATAAAGTGGCAGCCCTGTCAATGTATATGCTCCCTACGTTTGCTTAGAGAGTTAGTCTTGATGTAGAGGTGGGCTCTTTGGATAGCGTGGGATATCCCCTCCATTACGCCCTCAACTTGAGAGCTATTTTTGAGCTTGAGAGTTGATTTCAGGAAAAACCAGTGGCACCATCGTGTTCCTCGCAAACTTTTAAAAACACGGCCTTACATAAGCATCAATGGTCAAACCGCAAATTCCTCACACATGTAACATCTCCATTAATAAGGGATAGACATGCAGTTTAACGGGAATCCACGAGAGGCCCTACAGTTAGCCCATCATTATCTTCCTTAGTCTACAAGAACCAACCATTTCAATCAATAGGATCGTTCCATACTCCCTATTACTTCTTTGTCTATCAATTTCAATAATCAGCCGGCAGGAATACTTTTCGCATTGTGCCGAACACAGTATGCGGTCGCTGGTCGGCACGAAAATCATATTAGCGCCTACAAGACTGCAGGAATACTTCTCGCATTGCGCCAAACACATTGCGGTCGCTAATCGGCGTGAAATGCAAATGGACAACTCTACGAAAACTGTTCAATTTGACCTCCAAAAAACTAAAAAATCAACTTGATTATTTTGGATCGAGGGTTTGTTTTCCTATTCAGTAGTATCAGCATTCAGCATCCGGATTAAAAATTTAATACGGTTACCTCTTTTGATCAGGCATTTTTTCTTCCATTCATTTCTTTATCATTTTCCCCTTTAGCCTGTAGCAACCTAACTCGAAGTTTCAACCAATAGGATCTCTCCATTTCCTCTTTGTCCCTTTTGCCTAACACTTTGTTCATCAATTTCAGTGATAACCTGTTGATCAACTTTTTTTGAACTCCCGAGAAGAAAGTTCAGCGGCACACAGTTTGTGAAACGGTTTGCTTATTAACGTATAGGTTAGGTTTTCTTACCGTTGCTTCTAGGGTGAACCCCCAAACCTGATTGCCAGCTCCTGCCTGAGGGAAAATTGCTGGTGGACGCGGGACATTTGAAGAGGCGCAAAATACAGGCTACGCCAATTCCGTGCTCTGAGGCGATGATTTCAGACATTTATGATGTGCTCAGCGTGATTTTCGGATGATTTTAAACAAACCGTCCGCTCAGCTGTCTGTAACTCTAATGGATAACATACTCATCCTCGGGGAGAGGTAAAGCATTTATTCTATAAATTTTTCAGATCGATCATTTTGTTTCCAACTTAATTAAGCGTACTTGAAGCTTGAAAGGTACAGGGTAAATAAACAGGGTGTCTACTAAAACAGGCTGGCTAAAAATCAATACTGTTTCAGTACTTTTTCAGTACATTACCAAGAAATTCAGTACCTCCTCAACAGAAAAATTCAGTATTTTTTCAATACTTTCAAGTTACAAAATCCGAAAAATTTCAAAAATTTGAATCTCCCACTCAAATTGCGACAAAAATGAAAAAAATCCGGACCTCCTTGCAAAATTTCCGCATTTTTTCAGTACTTCCGAACCGCCCTCGAAAATTCAGTGCTATTGATGGACTTTCCGGAAATCCCGGACTTGTAGACACCCTCATAAAGTACCTCCATAATAAGTAATGCGCATCGAGAGAGTTTCGGTTCAATGTTCACACGACACTCCATTCAATACCTTCAACTGACAAAATCCGAAAAATTTCAAGAATTTGAATTTCCCTCTCAAATTGCGACAAATGAAAAAAATTCCGGACCTCCTTGCAAAATTTCCGAATTTTTTCAGTACTTCCGAACCGCCCTCGAAAAATCAGTACTATTGCCAGACTTTCCGGAAATCCCGGACTGGTAGACACCCTGATTAAGTACCTCAATAATAAGCAATGCGGATCGAGAGAGTTTCGGCAACGTGCGAATGTTCAACGTTCACACGACACTCTTCCTCGACATGGCAGTACCGGTAAAGATAGAGGAGAAGATGAGCGTTAGATATTCGACGTCATTAACGGAGCCTCCGTGGTTCACCGGTCCATTAACGGTATTTTACGAACGATTTGCGGCTCCGTCGGGCGACGGAAAAAACCGGGAGAAAGAGTGAAATTGCCTCATTTCGACTGGCGTAACACACACGCATGCTTCGAGCCGGAAAATTGCCGCTCGCGGCCCTGCCGTCGGGCAGTGGCGTGGCGTGAATTGCGATAAATCGATTGTTATGCCATTTTAACCTATGGAAAAGGATCGATAAACAGGGTGTTCGCAGCGAACACCTTAATAATCGATTCTATACCATGGGTTTAAATGGCATAACAATCGATACATCGCAATTCACGCCACGCCACTGCCGTCGGGGCCCCGGGCCGGGAGGTGCATTTACACCCCTCTTGCACTCGCTACTCAGTCGTGCGGATTAGGGTCCTGCAAAATTACGCCCCGGCCCCGGCTCCGGCTCGCCACTGCCTCCGAGTCTTTCATTTATTTAGCGTCGCTCTTTTTCTCACCCCCACCCCCTCCCCCTCCCGCTCCNNCCCCCCCCCCCCTCGCCGCTCTGCACGCGCATCGATCGGCTGCGAGCGGTGTAGGTTGCTCGAGATAACGAGATGCTTGCCGTACAAAGTGGCGCATATTTCGTGCGCTCTCGTTCTCGTTCGCTCCCCCTATTTATGTTTTCTGCATGCTCCCTCTCGCCCTCCCGCTCCCCCGCGCGCTCTCCGGGACCGGAAACGTTTATTGAATTTAAAACTTTGAGCAAATGCTCCTCATGCCCCCGCCCCCCCCCATGACTGGTACATTGAGCCGTCGTTGAACACTATTGCGAAAGGATGGTGAACTACAAAAATGCGTGTCTCGTTTTCCGGAGTTGCATATTTTCGAAGCTATTTCGATGCGGATCACCCATCATCGTCCGGTGAGAAAAGAGAGCTACAGTCATATTAAAGCGAACAGCTCACGATGTGAATTTTCGTTCGTAATTCGTCGTCTACCGGACGAAGGAACGTAACTTCATTCAAAGGCTGCCAAATCGACTCAAATGAATTATTTACCATACAAAAAGTTACCATATCAATTTTAAACGATTCTGTTTATATTTTTGAAATCGGAGAAATTTTCAGTCGGAAATGCCCAAGATTCTCTTGATCTACATGTAATTTGTGAGGGGAAGTTTATCGCGAGGGAAACGACGAATGGGCTGAAAGAAATATATGTGTGAAAATGCCCTAAAATTGCCGTGTATTTCTCGACTTTGGTGAAAGTTCCTGAATGCAGGCATATAGATCTTCATGAATTTAGGGTGGAGGGGGGATCTATGATTACCATTAACGGCGGAGTCATTTCTACGGCAAAACTTGGAATATTCTCACTGAAAATGCCTCTTTCCCCCGGTTTTTCACGCACTGAAAACAATGTTTTTTGCTATATTATTTTGACTAGAAGCGTCGTTTCTTGTCTACAAAATTTGGTTTTTTAAAAATGAAATCCGCGCGGATTCAATATGGAGTCAGTTTTTTTTAATTAAAGAAACGTTGCTTTGCTATTGTTTTTTTTAAACTGAAACTTAGCGATACCAAAATGACGCGTTTTTAATTCAAAGAAAGTGACTTCAAGATAAAGCAGAACAGACTGAACTTAAAAAGAGAAAGAAAAAAAAGAAGAAAAAAATTGTCAACAAGAAACGACGCTTTAAGTAAAAATAATATGAAAAAAAGAAAGAAAAAAAAAACCAGTGTGATTTCCTGACCCTTGCAACACTGTAAGCGTAAAACGAGGCTGCTCGCTGCTATTGAGTGGAATCATTAGGTACTTCGTTAAAGTCAACCAACTGGGACTGTTTGGAAACAAAATTACCCGATGCCAGACGGTCCGCGCTCTTCAGTTTCATTTGCACTACCCGCGGAGGCTGCCACTTTGCGCAAAGAAGGCCTAACGTTTACTCACCGGCAAACAGACTCCAGACAGCGTTGAGTAGTTTCGTTTACATCTGGAAGTTAGTTCAAACGAGTGATCAAGTTTCTGTATTCGCGGAGAGGTCGCGCTATCAACCAAAAACTCGAGCATAGAGTTGTTCCGAGAAACACGGTGGAGGGGCAGGTTTTGGCCGATGCCACTTGCAAGCTCATACGGCGCGGCGGTACAATATATGGACGTATTTCTGCCAAGCGGAACTATGTGCATTAACACATGAGCCCTGAGACCCATAGGAATACATGCATAACAGGGCTCACGTCATAATGCACATGGTTCCGTTTGGTATAGAAATACTTCTATATGAGAGTAAGGTTGATCGATTACACCGGTCAACACGGATAAAGCCTCTTGTCTAATTCTACCGTGCTAAGGAAAAACGCCGTATGAACATACGGGAGTCGCCAAATTGCTCCGGATAAAACATGGTTGGTTGGTTGATAGATACGTTTATTTTGTGCTCTTAACATTTGAGCCATTAACACCTTATGTATATCTTGGAGGAAAGTTATTTGTCCTTGAAATTTTCAGATATTTTAGATATCATAGTGGACAAAACTGTCCAAAACATTAGAAGATAAAATATTCACAATTTTCTCAGTAAATTCATTACGTATCGGAGGAAATGTGGCAACGCCTGAAGGTTCATACGGCATTCTTCGTTTGCACGGCAGAATCGGTGGGCGTGAGTAGATTTTTAGCGCTGAGTCCGAAAATGACCTCCGTTTTGCTGGATCAGGTCGATAATCTCCGGGAAAATCAGAATTTTCCCTAAAAATCAAGCTTTTCTGGAGAAAAATCGATTTTCCAGAAAAATTTGATAGATTGTGGAAGAAGACAAAGGTAAGTTTCGACTTCAGCGGTAAAAATCGAAGGGGTTCTACTCCACTTGATGCCTGAGAAAGAAAAATTCCCCTCCCATCAGACCCAAAAAGAATCGGATGAGTTAAACATGATGTTACATGGACGGAGAGGAGCACTTGTCTGGAAAGACCTCGATATTAGGAACAGAGAGGAAACTTTATTAGGCATGCAGTGCGAGATTCCCTCCGTAATTTTGGCTGGTGTCTCTGGAAATGACCTTGGTTTTCCTCCCTCGTGCACAGATTTTCCGAAAAATTGATTGAAAAAACCACTAAATAAAGTTCGCCTCATAAAGGAGTCAATACAGTAATAATTATGCAGAGATCGGTGTTGACGAGCGCGGCAACACGGGTTTGGAATTTGACGGACTCTCGGAGTGGGAGCTTTCATGATCAAGTTCCGTTGCGCACTCGACAATGGCGAGCGGAAGTTGTCCAACTTCTCTTGTTATGGACTTGCGTTCCTCTCCACCTCTCCTCCCCCTCCTTTCTAGCCACCCGAAACCTCAACTTTGAATTTTTCACACACTAACTGTCTCGCTTCCAAGAGGGCTTTAGCGCGATCAACAGCTTTACGGAAGCTCAACGACTCTCTCGAAAATGTTTCCGGAAAAGACTTCCTCGGCTGGAGAAATGGAATGCGTCGTGAGTCTTCTCTTGTCAACTTTTTTCCGTTTTCTTCGCCGTATGTTCTCTTTCACGGGTAATTTTTTCAACTTCTCGGAGCGCGGAGTCATTGAGGAGTAGCGTGGAAAGATCGGGAGAGGAGAATGGGCACGAGACTCAGCTTCTATTGGCTGGAACATCTCAAGCAGCTTCTATTGGCTGAAACATTACAGCCACACCTGACGTCTGACGTATTGTGAATTGTAGTGGTACAGACTACACAAACAACCATGATCCGTTGAGGTTGAGAAAGTAACCCCTATACTGTCTCGAAGCTATGCATAACGAATGAAAAAATACCCCTTTAACATATTAGGCCTTGTCCACATGAGCGCGGTTCGAGGAAGTTCGGGCGATCTTTTTCCAGGAACTTGTTACGATTCAGCTATAACTTGTTCCTGGAGCCCCAGGTTCGTGGAACTAATTCGTCCAAACTGTGCTCGCGTGGACTGGGGGTAAAGCAGCTTCTCTCCTTAACTCAACGAACTCACATGATGTCTACTTTTTTCTTGGGCTCTAGTAGGTCTTTACACGCATGTACAACAATCAATTGAGTGGACTATCGAAAGAAAACTTTTACTAGAATCGCACGAAGATCTCGTTGAACACATAAAAAATGTCTAAAATCTACTCCTTGACGCACAATAAATTAGCGGCGTCAGTTTCCTGATACTTCAAATTTACTACGCCTGGGAATAATTTTCTCTTATGAGTATCTTACGCTGGTCTCAGAATCGTGTTTTGATGCATGATTCTTGTCGATCAGCTGAAAATATTGAGATCCGCCCAAACAGCAACTTCATGAGTTCAATATTAATCGAGATATCGCGCATTGAAAAAGTCGGTGTGAGACGTAATCAACCGCGGTAGCGACATCCTTGCTTATTCCACCTTGCTTTCATCAATCAGGGTGACATACATTTGCACTGGTTACAACGTGAAACTCAGATATAAACAAGGTGGAAGAAACCAAGAGTGTTACTACAAGGATGGATGACGTCATAAACCGAGTTTTTCAAAGCGCGATATCTCCTTAATATTCGATGTAGAAAAATGCATTTTGGACAGATGTTACTATTTTCAGCTGATCTACAAGAAATTAGCACCCAAGCGCGATTCTGTGATCTGCACAACTGACCCCTTGCCCCCAACCAGTTTTTGCCCAGAGTGAGTGAGTGAGTGAGTGAGGAAGAGAGAGAGAGAGAGAGGAAGGAAGGGAGAGAGAGAGGAAAGGCGTAATAAAACCAACATCAATACGCGAACAATCTCGTAAACCTTCTCCCACGTGTATTTTAATCATATTCAAGTCATTGTTTTCTCCGTGCCTCCTTGAATTACGTAATCATAACCTCTATATCAACAGAAACCACGTAAGAAAGAATTTTGACGATTTGGGAGAACGCTTATTTATCTAGGTTGGGTCTTCTTACTTTCTCTCTCTAAGCAATCCTGGCTGCCAGGCACTACGAAAAATATAACTACCCGCGGAGGAGATAAAATGAAAAAATTCTAAACTGACTACGCGAATTGTGCATTAGGGGAGTGGATTTTAAGAATTTATCATGCTCAACGTAATGTTAGTGTACTGTTATCAGTGTTCAAAACTCGCAGGCACCAACGCGTCAACGTGACCCCTAAAAATTGCCCCCTAAAAATATGAACTTTCATATTAGGTGATTATTCGAAATTTTCAGCACATCAAGTGAAAGCTTTTTCTATTCTTCACGATTCTATCATTTGCGCTTTTTTCTTCCCCAAGTTACAACTACTAACTAATTCTATTACAAACACATCTTGCGTCTAACTTTTCACTAAATGCGCCGTAATATATAGGCAACAAGTCAATTTGGCCCCTAAAAAAAAATCTTCAATGGCGCCTAAAAATCGGGCTTGATGCGCCACATGGCTCCTAAAACTCAAAGGTGAGTTTCGAACACTGACTGTTATTGTATTTTTCAATATTAGTGGAAGCTGAAACTAAAAATGGATTTGCTAGGGCAAATTCGCTAAAGCTAGGTGGCGGATCTTTCTATCAACGGTGTAACTTGGGCAAAAAGCGTAGAAATGGGGTTAGATGAACCCGAAGTGTCATGAAATGAGCTTCCGAACGCTCACCAGAGCCTTCGTGACATCTACAATATCAGCGCAGCAAAAAGGTGAGGCCTACAGAGAACGGAGGGAGGCTGGGGACGATGAGAGCAGGGCTTGAGGGTTATGAGAAAGGGGTGAAAGGTTGTGACTCGAGCTGATAAACATTTCGACGTTATGACAGGGGCCGAACCCGGATCAAAACGCGCGCGACACGCCGAGGTTTCGACGAGAAAAACGGCCCGGTCCGAGGGACAGCGCGGAATTGAATAGGCCGAAAAAAAAGACGGAAGACGAGGAGCTAAGGGTGTCAAAAGAAATAGATGGGTAGGTGACATGCAGACGGGACGGGGGGCAAGACGGACGTTCCTCCGGCGTAAGGACGCACCTCAATTTCCACGTGAGCCCTGTGGCCCGTATTAATCTATGTTTTCCGGGGCTCAAGTGAGAATAGCGATGCGCCCTTACGTCAAAGGAGCGACGAGGAGACGCAGGAAAATGGGGGAGATCGACGGACGGGGAAAGCCTCGCGGAGGGGAAAGGGGGCGGCGACTTATGAATCCTGTATGCTCCGGCAAAATTCGTCGTCCCCCGCACGAAGGAACGTAACTCTATTCCGAGGTTGCCAAATTGACCCAAACGATTAATTCATTTTACGAAGTTAAACCTCTGCAATTTTAATCAACATTTTTCCTGATTTTAGCATGGAATCTCAGGGAGAGTCCTCGAAATTTTCAGTTAAGAATGCCCGAACTTCTCCTACTTCATATGCAATTTGCGAGGGGAGATTTGGCAACATCGAAATGAAGTTCTGTTCTTTCATGAGGGAAACGACGAGTTGTCGGGTTTATTGGCTCCTGTATCAGTGCACGGGTGAGGGGGAGAACAGGGACAACGACAGTAAATGTTTCTTATTTTTAAGAGGGACTTAAAGATATTCTAGCTTTAATCCCCTGTTGGATGATGAGCAGGGGCTTCATACTTACTTGTACCCCGGCCTGTAAACTACTTTCATTTTCTCCGCCTCTCCAACCCTTCCCCCCCCCCCGGCCCAGGGCCCCCGGCTGAGCCTTTGCGTGCCTTTCACGACTCCTCATTTCTTTTTATGCATGCTCCAGTTTACAGTGTCGTGCGGCAAAGAGCGTGACGGCTTCGGAAGGAGGAGCGAAATGGGGCTCTTGTAAACCTCTCGTAGTCTGTAAGTTATACTGGGGTAACCTGTAAGAAAATAGGTATTCGCGTCGCATTCTTCTCCCCCTTCTTATGGGAAATCAACTGTTACACGGAGAGAAATTTCAACACAAAAGTTTGTGAACGGTTGTGAAAGGAAGTGAGACAAAATATAACCCTAGCCTCCGGTTGACAGTTTCAAGAGAAAATGCCGGCTAGTTTTCATGAAGATATTTAATTTAAAAAAAAAAAAAAAAAAAAAAAAAAAAAAAAAAAAAAAAAAATGCGCGCGATTTAATGCCAGTAGACTCTCGTTTTCTTCGTAAGCGGGCAATCCAAAATTTTCAATACCAATGCAAAATAAAAACGTTAGTATCTTGGATGGGCGTTGATTGCAGTAATTTTCATTACACAAATCGTGTTCTACGTGAAATTTTGGAGACATTACATACCTCAACATGCTTAAATTCGTATACTATGTCTAAAGGTCCATTCACGTGAGAAGCTGGCTACCCTTTGAGGCTCGAGGGCCTCGACGTACGGAAGGATGAATGATTATGGCCCCCTCCCCTCCGGTGTCGGTCCCCCGTAGTGACGTGGCGTGCTTTGAGATAAATCGATTGATCTGCCATTTAAGCCTATGGTAAAGGGTCGACGGACAGGGTGTTCGCAACGAGCACCTTCAAATGGATTCTTTAGCACAGCTTAAAATGGGGAAATATCGAAAATCGACCATTCACGCCTCGCCACTGGTCCCCCGGCCCTGACTAGAGTACCTTTATAGACAGAGTATGGCCATTTCTGTTCCGGTTTTTCATTAGTCGCGAGCGAATAGGCTGACACGATGCTCTTAGGGCCGTAAATAAACAAACAAGATGGCTGATATCAAAGCAAGATTGAGGTTATGCACATCTTACATCCTCCTTTGATAAAGGTGAAAGGCGATTTAACAATGTTTTCGTGTTTTTTTCGTGTTTTTTTCGTGTGTTATTCGTAGATATGCTAGTTTAAATTGCTACTGCCGTATAATTGAAATTTTTGTCAAATTTAGCTTCTTATCGATGTTACGGTGAGTCGCCATCATGTTTGTTTATATACGGCCCTATAAGAGCATCATGAAGCCTAAAAACTCGTTGACCAATCAAAAAGCGGAACAGTTTTCCTGTAGTAAAAAGATACGAATGGCCATACTCTATCTATAAAGGTACTCTAGCCCTGACGAGCAGTACGGAATCAAAGATTTTCCGTCTCTGATCAGAGTAAAGCAAATTCAACCTGGGCAGTTCATTCTTTGTGTTCGAGAATTCGTAATGAACACTTTCTATGGGAACAGGAACTCTCGCAAGTCCCGAACGACCGCGCTGCCGTGATAGCGAAAAGAACAGTAAGTGTCAAATTTTTGAAATCGAGTTTTCTCAAAAACCCGTCTAATCTCTTTTAGATGAAATCACTGAAATAGCTAAAACCGCAATACTCATCTTAATTGCATCAAAACGAGACATATGAGAAAGCTGTAAGTGCGCACAAAATGACGGAGTTTCAAGCGAAACAGCAGTAAGTGACATTATTCCTCCAGAGAGCAAACAGTTCTTTCAAGTAGAATGCCGCCCTCTTCTGCCAACTTCTAACCTAGAAATGTGTTTGTTGTGTGTCCAAAACGCAACCACGGAAGCATGCAGAGGATTGCACTTACGGTTGTCTTTCCTATCACTAGCATGACATGAAAATGAATAATAGTCTTTTAAGGTATTTGAAATAAAATCAGTTGATTTTTAATCACCCAAACGTTTCCTAAGAGTCTTTCGGGTGATCAGTGGCAATTTGACAAAGAACGGAGGCTTCTTTCAAGATAATTTTCCGGTCGGACGCCTCGGAGCGCGTTTTCTCAAAACTTCATTTTCGCACTCGCTGCTCTCTTCACTATCACGGCAGCGTGAGTCAAACTACCCGGTCAACAAAGAGGCGAGCGAAAGCGCGGCGTGGAGAGCAGTGGCGTGGCGTGAATTGCGATGTATCGATTGTTATGGCGTTTAAACCTATGGAAAAGGATCGATTAACAGGGTGTTCGCAGCGAACACCTCAATAATCGATTCTTTACCATAGGCTTAAATGGGATAACAATTGATACATCGCAATTCACGCCACGCCACTGGTGGAGAGAGAGCGAAATCGACGTAAATCGAGAGTCGACTATAGATATCTGGTGCCTCCGCTACGCCTCTGCCACCGTTTCTCGGATCCGAGGGGCTCTCTAATGCAATAATCGTATTCACGTTGTAAAAATGTTGCCTTTCCCGCCTTTGCAATTGCGTTCTACTTCTCTTAACCGCCCCCCCTCCCCCCTCCGAGCCAAGCGATCTGGTTTTTCGATCGGAATCAGGTTAAACCCCGTCTTCCGCCAATTGCCTCTATCTCGCCGACCGTGTTTAGGTCTGCTCTCCCGGTAAAAATCATTATCCTCGCCTCTGTTCACACGATACACTTCGCGGCTTCGTATTTTTCACTCCGTCACTTCCGCTCACGGAACGCAACCGATGCTTTATGAATAATCTTTTTTTTCCCTTTTTTACGAAAATCTAAAAATTGAAAAAAAAAAAAAAAAAAAAAAAAAAAAAAAAAAAAAAAAACTCTTGAACCACGGAGGGTCAATTAGGAGGATCTCAAAATCTGCAGTTCTTTTTTGGTTTGGGACACTCCCGAGAAAGGAACGCAACTGCAGTTCAAAGTCGCCAAATTTTCCCTCGTAAATGTCTCTTTTCCCGGGAGAATTTTCCTGAGTTTTCTTCTGATCTCGTACAAAAATCAGGAAAGTTTTGAGAACAAATTGCGCAATGTAGTCTTTGTCAAAAATTGAATTGTTTGAGTCGCAACCGTGCCATAAAGTTGCGTTTCTTCGTGCGATAAGTGACAAAATATGCGTTCCTTTTTACTGGGCAGAGTTTTGACATTTTTGTCTTTATCGACAGAAACAGTGGCGAAGCGTGAATGATCGATTATCGATGTTTCCTCATTTGAAGCTATGGCAAAGAATCGATTATTAAGGTGTGCATTGCGAACAGCCTGTTTATCGATCCTTTACCCTAGGTTTGAATGGCAGATCATTCGACATATCGTCAAGCACGCCACGCCACTGGACGGAGGAATTTATTTCGAAAGTCTCATTACATGCTAGCTCCAAAACTGTGTGTGAAATTCGAGGTCCTGACCAGACCCAAATTAAGTGAAAACTAAAAACTTACTTTTTAAGAGTTCAGTCAGGTACTTGGATTATAAATGCGTATATGCGTACCTGGAACAGAGAAAGAGGAGAACCGGTACGATTAGTTGCGAAATAAAATTTTATGAATAGAATTACGAATAGTTCCAACGTGAGACACGATTTGTTGAAGATCAAGTTACCGCACAATACGTGCGTGATGTTAAATACTGCCACGAATATGCCCATTTCTTTGAGAACATTACCGTGCATGTTTTCCAAAGGAAGGAACTTTGAGTGCTTTCACACTGAATGCTTTCATGAATGGTTACATTTTCAGATGAGAAAGCAACAAACCTAAACAATTTTTTTTTTTTTTTTTTTTTTTTTTTTTTTTTTTTTTTTTTGCTACAAGCTTTCGTAGAGTGTGGAACTTGAGAGAAAAAAACTCATTCTGCAAGATAGAGGCCAAAAATGGACTCATAAAACACATTGATTCCATGGGTGAAGCCAAAGCAGAGATATCTGCTTAAAAATTCCATTGGTTATGGTCAATTTTTTTAACCAAAAATGGAGAAAATTTTGAATGTCAAGCCGCGGAGCGTCTTCCGGGGGTTGAGCCGCATAGCAGCCAAGGGTGCGTCCCAAGTAATATAAATCTACTTTTACGGTAGGAAGTTAATACGCGTAATGATAAAAGTTGGTTCAATCTTGAGTTTTCATCTCAAGGCGAAGTTAATTGGTGCTCCTACTTCCAACGGACACGTCTCCTTCGAGCACTCGCTCGGCGCTCGCTGGGACTGATTGATAAGTTTTTAATGGAACGTCGATTAAAAGTGGATCAACTCCCGGGCTGGTGCAGGCAGTTGGGCCAAGCCGAAGCCTCCCTACCGTAATTAGGAAATCTGACCTTTTTTGCCACCTGCGTCCGCAATTTACGAGGTAATGCGCTCGTGGAAAAGTTGTGTTGCTCTCACTTCCGTGACTCACAGTTTAGAGATGTTCCGAGGGATACCCTCTCAACTTGAAAACCATTCGAGATGATAAGCGTCTCGTAACATGCGTTTTTAGTCCAGTCAATCTAGCATTTATCAAGGGAAATCAATATACAGGGGTTTCTTTGCGGAAACATGTTCTGGCAGGCCATTAGAACAACGTATCAAAAGTTTACCGGAATCGTCTGTCTGCTAAGGCCACCATCTCGAAAAAAGGCGGGCTGAAGGGCTACAATACGCCGCCGGCGACCGGTTTTTCGCTTATATTTCAAGGAACAATCAATCCTACGGAAAAATGCCTTCGTAACTTTTATAAAGAACACAAAGTATCTTATTAGAAACACTATACATTTGGACGTGTTTCTGCCGAACGGAACTATGTGCATAAAGACATGAGCCCTGATACCCATAAGTATTTATGCATAACAGGACTCGGAGCATAATAATGCACATAGTTCCGTTGGGCAGAAAAACGCCCATTTAATTGATTAGTTCCTTCCAGTTTATGAGATATCGCGGTAGTTCTCTGTGCCTGGGAGAGTCAAAGTTTGATTGAAATCGCGCTTTTCCGATGAAATCGGAAAATGTCTTAAAAACGGCGAATCTGAGGCTTACATAGTGCCGCCGCGACACGCATATTATAGCGCCTCCGAGAGTGCAAGAATACTTCATGCATTGCGCCAAACACAATGCGGTCGCTGGTCGGTGCGATACGCATATTGACGCCTGCGAGAGTGCAAAAATACTTCACGCATTGCGCCGAACGCAATTCGGTCGCTGGTCGGTACGACACGCATATTGACGCCTGCGAGAGTGCAAGAATACTTCACGCATTGCGCCGAACGCAATTCGGTCGCTGGTCGGTACGACACGCATATTGACGCCTACGAGAGTGCAAGAATACTTCACGCATTGCGCCGAACGCAATTCGGTCGCTGGTCGGTACGACACGCATATTAGCGCCTGCGAGAGTGCAAGAATACTTCACGCATTGCGCCAAACACAATGCGGTCGCTGGTCTGCGTGAGACGCATTTGCGCAATTCTACAATCATACTCAAAAAATGTATGAAACTCGTGGCGACGTCATGCGTCATAAGTACTTTTTTTAACTTGATTTCCTGTTGATCTAATACAGAGTCCAATTAGCTTGAGGCATATTCTGAGAAAATCATTTCTTTTTCCAAATCTCTTCAACATACCCAATATAGATCATAGCGAGGCGCGATGCACCGCGGCCTATACATACATATATTCTAAATATGTGAGGCCCCTTTCCGCCATCTTGTTGAGCCGGTGCACTATTTGAACGCATTGCCGCTAGTAGACTAAGATTTCTGTTGGCAGATCAAAATCATCACTCCCAATCCGCTGAGCGCTTAATACATGTTCAGAAGGTATAGGAAAGCCGATAGAAAGATACATACATTATCAGACCGGGATGCGTCTATTTAGCTGTGTAGATCAATCTCTGAAGAAAACTGAAAAGGCAGAAGTTGAAGAGAGAAGGCGAAAAACTAGATCTTTAGACGGGGTAAGTAACACTACCTTTGAGACACATATCCTCCTCATTCAAAGAATTAGAGTTGATCAAATTTAAAATTGGAATGTGCTCGTTCCGTCTAACACTTCCTCAGGCTGAATATAAAGTTGGAACCCTGCTCACTGCCAAATTTCCGTAGGTTTTTGACGGATTATTTTTTCGCTCAGTTAAGGTGGTAGCGAGATATTTAAGTTTCAGGACGCTTATAACGCAAATTGATAATCCTCTGTATCATATTAAAGCACTCACCCAATAAACAACAGTAGGAACGTGATCCTAAACAATGGCACTTCAAAAGCTTCCAGGACTAATGCTAATTACGTTAAAAAACTGGATTGTTTATATTAATTTGTAATCAGTGCCAAACTTCTACCAGTTAATAAAATATTTCCAGCATTTCAAAACAAATGGATTCGTTAGAGGACTGTTTAGAGATAATTTCACTGATTGAGGCGGCCCCAGCAAGAATGGCATACGCGCGTATCTGTAATTTTTGCGAACAGCGAAAATAAATATGCTATATCCGATCGAAGTATCACCCTTGTAAATATTACGATCAAACGATGACTCTACGGCAATTTTTGACTACTAAATTCCCTGTTAAACAAGTTGTGAGCAGGAAATTCTTGATTTGAATGAAGGTGCTTTCTCATCATTCTAGATAAGCCGCTTTATTTTCAATGCGTTTTTATCAAAACAAGGTTTTCCCGCATATGCCATTATCGCAGCCACCGTTTCAATTACTCTTTTTCATGTTCAGTGTTAAACTTGGGTACGTCAAAGTGATTCTAATGACCACTAATTTGTGATCAATAAGGGACTAAAAACAAGATATAAAAACTGGTTAAAGAGTTTCTAAAAATGCCTTGCTTGAAATTGGAGTTTATTTAGTAACGTGGGCGTTGAGATTGATAACGGATAATTTTGCTTGCCACTTTTCTCAGTATGTTCCTTTTTTACTATGGATACAAATGGGGAAAAAGATTTATGCTGTCCCTGAGTAAATTCTTTTGATCAACGTTGCTTCAGACCGCGGCCGCAGTATTCCCTTATCAAAGTAACGAAAACTTACACTGATAGAAATATTTGTTTTTTTTGTGTTACTTTTGGTTGCTGTAGGAATGAGAACACAAATCAACACAGATTTTGCGTTGATTTTGCTACAGTTTGCGGTGAATTTTCCGCAAAAAACGATGATGCATTCCTCCTATTGCGACGTTGCAACACCCGTTTTGTAATGAATTTCTTCAAGAAATCTAGCTGGCACTTTCTCTTGAAATCGTCAACTGGAGGTTATGGTTGATTTGCGTTTTAAATCCCGTTTTGACCGAACTTTTGTGTCAAAATTTCTCTCTGTAAGACTTTAATCTGCGATTTGTCTACTCCTGAGATACATCGCACGCGAGAAGATTGAGTTTCCGTATTTTTAAGGGGTCAAAGAACAAAAAAGAAGGGCGAAGATAGGCCACGGATCAAACTATGAGAGTGAAAAAAATTAGCTGGGGATCCCCTACGTCAAATCCCTTGTTCTTCGAAACTTGTTAAGGTGAGCGCCTGGCTCCGGAAATTCTCCTTACCCTTATCATCCGTGCGTGCTTTTTGAAGGTGGATATGGGGGTGGGAGGGGGGTAAAATCTCTGTTTGATGTTGAATTCCGGCGTCGAGGTTATCTGCCTTGGAACTCACTTTCAGGGAGCTCATGTCAGAGGGTCACGGATGAAGAAAGTCTAGAGACAGTTGCCACACTTCAGGGGATACAGAGTCATATTAATGAGTCAGGTTAAACATACGAATATGATCGTGACATGTAACTATGTACGATACGAACTATGTACGAACTATGTACGAACTATGTACTATGTACATACGAAAATTGAGCACCACTGCGTTACGCACCTTATCGAGTACTGCTCCGAAAACAGAGTTTAGCACATTCCATTTTTCTTCAGGGATACCCACAGCGTCGTCTATAAGTAGACAGATTCCTCCCTAACACAGCCGTGAAGTATATTTAAATGGGCCTGTTCCAAACTTCAGCCAGAGAAAATGAATTATTATTTCTAACGGCAAATGGCTTCCAAATCCCAAAGAGCGCATCGGGAAAGTCTGAAATACACTCCTAATTTCACAATCTATATAAGAAATATGGTTTCGTATAAACTCCCTGCCTCAATAACGATACTATAGCGTAGGGTGGCGTTTCGTAAGAGGAGTCGTTCCATCCAACCCTTGCCCACGAGGATGCTACACAAGGGCTGGATGGAACGACTCCCTTTACGAAATGTTCAACTGTGGGTTTGTGGAGCTACATCCATCCAACCCTTGCGCACGAGGATGCTACACAAGTGTTGGATGGAACGACTCCCTTTACGAAATGTTCACCTGTGGCGTAGTTTCGTTTGTGGAGCTTAAAAAAACGCATGTTTGTTACGCACAATGTTAGGTTAGGAGTGTAAATCAGACCATTCCGATGCCCTCATCATAATTTATAAGCCATTTACCACAAGTAACTGCTTTTCTTTTCGCTCCAACTGAATTTTGTAACCGGCCTGTTATCCCTTGTCACTAAACATGAAGGTATAAAACGTGATAAAAAATTTAAATGTAGAGTGGATCAGCATTAGCGACCGCTGGCGCGTTTCACAGTTGAACCGTTTCCACGTTCGACAGTACATTCTGTTAAGTTTCCATACTCTTCAAGGTGAAGCAAAACTTTCTTCGGCTGCTCTGGAGTACCTTTATAGGGAGAGTATGGCCACCGCGGTTACCACTTCTGATTGGCTCAGCCATCCAAGACTGAATGGAGCCTTCTAGGGTCAAAAAATGGCGGACGCTATGAGATAATACAAATAAAAATGACTCAAAATGTAGTTTCGTTTGCATATCGCATCGAGAACTTTACTCAAATGCATAATTACGACGTATGTACAGAGTTTTACGGCTGAACGAGTGCTATTTTTGAGAAAAATCATCTCAGATAAAGTAAGGTTGGCAGCACATGCGGTTGGTGATAACGGTCAGAAGTTGGCAACGACTCCCCCGCTCATTCTCAAAAACCAAAACAAAGCGCCGCCATTTTGGACCCTAGAGCTCTCCATGGGGCCCAGTGGCCATACTCTCTCTATATAGGTACTCTAAGCTTTTGCACGAACATTCAAGAGATCAGTGCTCGGTATAGTTGTTCTCGTGTAAAACTACTTAAAACTTGACCAGTGTGACTGCACGGAGATGAGAGAGATTAAGAGGGACGGCAGGGTGGAGGAAAAAACGGCGGTCAAACATCATTATCGGTGTAATTCGTGCTCGACGACTAGGGTTCGCGGGCGGGTGAGAGGGGTGAGGGGGGAGGGGGGGAGGGGGATGTTGGACGGCGGGCGAGCCCTCGGAGGATGACCCTTCTCCGCGGCCGAGACGTGCCGGGACTCGTCAACCACCGGGCACCGGCCTGATCTCGTGATCCTGATGAGCAGAAAATTAAAATCTCGCCCACCGTCTCCTGAGCACGGAGCGAACTCACGCCCGAAATAGATGACCTATGACACCCTCCCTCCTCCCCCCGGCACCCTTCCCTCACGGGATAAATAAGTTTCAGTATCGAGGGGCATCCCAAGATCCGCGCACAGTGTTCTTTTATGAACAGCGGAGTCTCTATTATCCGCGATTCGGACTATCCGCGGTCTGTGGAGCGGACTTTTTTTTACTTTTTCTTTTTCAGGGTGTCTAGAATTTTTTAATTTTGAAAAATCCCGATATTTTCCTGATTTTTCCTGATATTGTATACGAAATTCCTGAATTTTTCATTTTGAAAATTTCTGATATTTTCCTGATTTTTCTCGACTCCTGGCACGGTAAGCAAAACGCAGTAAGACTTTCTCCGCTGAGGAGATTCGCGTGAGAAAAATTCCTGATACAACGTCCGATTTTCCCGATTTTCCTGATTTTTTCCTGATCGGCCAAAATTCCTGATATTTTCCGATTTTTCGTGATGCTAGACACCCTGTATTTTCTTTTGAAAGCGACCGGGACCAAACGGAGAAATTCGGGGTCATTCCTCTCCTCTTTGGAGGAACCATCTTCCAATTGGTGCCCACACGGGTCGCATATCTTTTGGGCGAATGACTTTTGGGCGAGGCCGAAATCGTGGCACTTTTGGGCGAGGTAATTCGCTGGTCGCCCTTGTCAATCATAGGACTTTTGGGCGAGGGTAGATGGTACTGAATTTTTAATTTTTGGCAACAGTGCATCCATGGGATTTGTTTACAGGTGAGCGTATCAGATGGTCATGTATCGGATACTGATAAGAAGGACCGTGGATGCGGGGTCTTGGCGAACGCATTGTATTTTCCTCAGTTTGTGCACACTGCTTGCTGCAGCCTCTTACATTATCAATATGGATCTACAATATTAATAGGTTAGGTTAGGTTAGACTAGGTTAGGTTAGGTTAGGTTGGGTTAGGTTCGATTAGATTAGGTTAGGTTAACGATTCGGCTGTGATAATTCTCAGTGAAGTTTCCATGAACCCTTATTTTAATAATATTCATAATATTCTTCTATTTTATTCTACTTTTTAATATTACTTTTGACAACCGTCCGGTTCGGCTGTGATAATTCTCAGTGAAGTTTCCATGAGCCCTTCTTTTATCGTTTTTTTTTACCATACTTCCCCTGCCAATCGTCTAAATTTGCCGCAATGGAGGTAAGCTACTTAAGTATTCTCCTGTATAACTTAGTTCTATGTTGCCACGTCGTGTAAAATAATTTTATGAACCTCATTTTAGCACTCGCCCAAAAGTCATTTGAATACTCAAACAATCGCCCAAAAGTACTCCCCCAATAGTACTACTGATTTTCGCCCAAAACGGCTCTTTTTCACATGTTCTCGCCCAAAACGCCCCCGCCCACGCGCACGTGCAGGCCTCCATTGTTACCTGAGTGTTAAGAACGGAGGAAGAAAAAGGGCCGGAGCACTTTCAACTCTTGGGAAAAACCTGATTCTTAGTTAATAATTATATTCTTTTCTGATGCATGGTAAGTGTCTTTACTGATTCCTTTACACTTGTTAATGACTTGAGTTAATTTACACTTGTAAACAGGTGGTTGTAACATAATTTGATGAATGAAAAAAAAAACTGATTCCTTTAAAATACGAGTCTTTCCGATGACTTTTTCCGGCCGTCTTGCGTGGATTCTGATTATCCGCGATTTTCGAGTAACCGCGGTCCCAATTATCGCGGATAATCGAGACTAGAAATAAAATCGCGCAATTAAATGAGGCAGTAGCTATTGTAGTCCTTTCTGCTCAGCGCGGTCCAAACAATCGAGTTATTCGAGTCGAATTTGCGACCTGGGGATGGAGTCTCGTTCTTTCGTAAGGGACAAATTCACCCTCGCGAGGGCTCTGATTTTATCCACGAGATTCTGTATCAGGGCCCACCGAGTGGGAGGACATGGGGCCGGGCGCTTCCGAGTCGCCTCAATATTCCGTCAGAGTTATCCTCATTGTTTCCCCGAATGTCACCGCAGAATCTTCTTGCAACTCGACGCTACGTGCACCAACTCCGGGATTTCTCGCCGCGGATGCGGACGCTAATCTCTGATCGGTTCGGCTTAAACGACTGCTCCGAGTCCCTTTCCGATTGCCAACCCATTACTCCGGCTTCAGCTTGGGTGTTCGGATAAAAAAGTTCCCGCTCAAGAAACCCGACATCCCTTCATGTGTAAATGCACGGATATAAAGAACGATTTTTTGACTCTTGATCCGCGGTTTTTAACCTTTCTGCCAACACCACGGATCGCAGTGTTGTCGGACGAAGCGTCGTCAGGGTGTCTAGTCTACTAAATCAGGCTGGTCAAAAATAAGTACTTTTACAATACTTTTTCAGTACATTCTCAAGAAATTCAGTACCTCCTCCACCAGAAAAATTCCGTACTTTTTCAGTACCTCCGTTTGACGAAATTCGAAATATTTCAAAAATTTGAAATTGGGACCATAATGACAAAAAATTAATTCCGGACCTTTTGGCGGAATTTCCGCACTTTTTCAGTACTTCCGGACCGCCCTTGATAAATCAGTACTATTTCCGGACTTTCCGAAAGTTCCGGACTTGTGGGCACCCTGCGTCGTTTTCCGAACGAAGGAACGTAACTCCATTCCAAATTTGCAGAATTGACTCTCAAACAATTCAATTTTTATGCAAGAATATACCTGTGCAGTTTTCGTTCAAAATTTTTCTGATATTGGCATGAGATTTGCAGAAATATCCGAGTAATTTTCCGTCAGAAATGCCCAAGATTCTTCTGGTTAAAACGCTATTAGCGAGGGGACATTTGGAACAATTAAATGTAGTTACACTCTTCCTTGAGGGGATTAACGCAAGGGGTCGCGAACCAAGATATCAGACCAAGTGCTTATTAAGAGATTTACATCTTAGTTTTAAGAAGTCTTCCTTCGATGAAGTTTTAACTGTATTTACAGGTGAGCTTCACAATTCGAAGAATCCGCCCCCACCAGCATGCCCCCTTGCAGCAGAACTCATCAGGCTCCCAAATACGTTGCTCCCTTTCACCACACTATGCGTAGCATTATTTATAAAGTGTTTAACTGTATTCACAGGTAAGCTTCACAATTCGAGGAATCCGCCCCCACCAGCATGCCCCCTTGCAGCAGAACTCACCAGGCTCCCAAATATGTTGCTCCCTCTCACCACACTATGCGTAGCATTATTTATAAAGTGTTTCCGTAATTTCTACCTAAATAAACTTATTTTGACTAAGGTATGGTAAATAAAAAAGAAGCAACATTCATCTCTGTCATACTTATAGCTCTCCGCCTGGTTCGCTTTATGGAAAAAATGAGGGACCTTTTTAAATTTTGGAACTGAATTTAAAGGAAGAAAAAAAACAGTGTTTAAAAATTCGTCAATACAGACTTTTCTTCGCCTCTTCACGAGAATGAACGTTAATAAAAATACTAGTGTGGTGAAACATGAGAGTACATTCTATTGTGTTCTTTCCTAAATGTGCGAGCCCCCACGAAATAAGTCAATAGATTCAGGAACAATTCATGGAAAGTTGAAAGCCCAGCTTTCATCTAATACGCCAAAGATGCGTATTGAATAACACATTTCTACACATAAGAAACCTTGAACTGCTCTTTGAATCTTTCGCAGAATCGTGACAACATTGGCTCAGTTCAATTCGAGGGAAAACATTCCAAGCGTTCATTTAGTGCGAGACCTTTTTGTCAGAGATTTGGCACCTGAGCTTCAAGAAGTCCGTTAAAATAAAAGGTATAACGTTTGATGAGGTGAATCACTAATTTTATCCGATTACCCGCCGGTGACACTCCACCCGAGAGGGGCTTATAATTACAAGGAGAGCTTTTGAAAATCCTTTACGATTTCTTTGGCGGAGCACTTAAGGCAGCCTCGATCAATATGCTAAAGAAAGGGGCTCTCATCAAGTGTCGTCTGGAACAAGATTGTTTTTGACCTTCTCTGAACTGTTCTTGAATAATCTTGTCCGTGAGTCATCTATCAAAAGGTTTCAGATGGTCTTGAATTTCCCGCTCAAGACGAGCGGAGGGCCTTCCAACGTTGAGACAACTCCAAAATAATGACGAAAATGCATCTATTGGATGAATATTTGATCTAGGGAGCAATCTCTTAAGTCCAAATTTCATTTTTCATCTAAAAAGATGCTCACAATAGCTTTTTTTGTTTCTTTCTCATTCTTTCTTTCTTTTTGCTCCGAGGGTGGGGAGAAAATACAGAAGATAAAAAAGTACCCATGTTCTTGAAAACACCGATGGAAATTCTACGATTTATCTTCATAATTAACCCCCCTCCCCCACCTAAGCTAATTAAGGAGAAGGAAGCAAAGAAGGAAGCATCAGAGTTTTACTCGGGCGCGGAATAAAGGGACTTGTGCTAATTGTCCTCGCCCACACTCTGGACGTTCCTTGGAGGAACGGGACGACCGAACCGAACTCAAAGTTTATCTACAACTCCGAGAAGTAAGATATTTTTCCGCGTAGAGGGCGCCATTACTGTGTTCTGATTTTTTATTTTTTTCGTTCACTCCATTGGAGTTCATACAGCTACACGTGAATCCTTGAGGTTTTTCTGTGGCTACATATATTTGATTGATTCATTTTTGCATTCTTTCTTACATTTTCATTTTGTTCACTTATCTAGGGCCTTTTGTATAGGTTAATTATTGATCCTGAGGTTTCATTTACAACATTTTAATTGATCGAGATACATCACAGATGATTTACGCACTTTCTCTTAATTTTTCGTTATTTTTTTAATTTTGCTTATTACGTTTTCATAGCATTTTCTGCTTCTCCATACATTTTCAACGACACCAATCAATAAAATGGATGAGAATCATTCTCATTTATTCGATAATATTTATCAGACTATCGTTAAAAATATTTCGAATTTTACCCATGTATATGGGACAGTTCCTTACAATATTTGGGGTCTGAATGGGAGTCCAGCAAGCGTTGAGTAATTATTAAGGGAGCAGGGTTACGTTAAAAGGGAGAGAGGGGGAGTCTGGTGCTGGAAAAGTGTGGCAAATTTGAAGGCTCTCCAATGTTTATTTTTTGTTATTTTGTTTCAGTCAATGACGCCCCAGATGAGCATGTGATAATAAAAATTGAGGAGAAAGTAAGAAGGCCGCAGGCACAACTGGCAAGACCAATTCTGCCTGCAGAACCGGCTTTACCAACGTATGAAGTTCCACCAACGTATTTTGCTCCGCCGTGGGGATATTATAATTTAGAGGGATTCCCTATGGCCCTCCCCACAGCACCAGCCGCAGAAGCGCAGGCCCCGGTAGGACCGGCGCCACATGCAGCTTTAGCACAGGCCCCCATGGCACCAGCCGTTATAGAAAAGGCTCCACAGGCGACTTTTGCACAAGTCGTTCACATAACACCGGCCCCACAGGCAACTTCAACACAAGCTAGTTGGCTAGCACCGGCCCCACAGGCCATGGCAGAACCGGCGGCACCGGCCCAGCCAGAAGAGGCCCCGGCCGCAACAGAGGCCATGCAGATATGGATGATCGATTCATGATAAATCTCTTTTTTTTAAGAATGATGGGATCATAATGTGGGTATGTAAGCGTGGAAAGCTGAAAAAAAATTGTGCAGAATATAAAGTACTTAGACTTTATCCGATTTAGACGCAATTCGTTTTACACGGTGATCCCAAAGTCCTGCACTCCGGCTGTAACTTGTACAAACAAATTGAGATGCAGATTTTGGGCAGTGGCCGCAGGTTAAGGGAAACTAATTTTCTGATCCCTCATAATAATAAAGGGATAACCTTAACGGGGTATCACCGATTTAAACGTTTGATTTTCAAATGGCAATCTCCTAGTTGTGGTATTAGGGTAGGCACGCAACCCGAAAATGTTATTGTGTCCTAAGAAGAAGTTTTGTTCAATCTGTGGCACTCCAAAATTGACTCGATCCACAGTCGTGGCGTCAAAGGTTTCTCCATGACCGGGGATCATATCATAGTTTTTTACTTCCGTGCGGGCTTGCTTTTTCTATCAAGTAACCCGAGCCCTGAGGGTGAATTTTGAATACGGTTTCCTTTTCCGGGTCTACCTTTCAATTGCTTTCAGCATTTTTCAATCGTCTGAGACACTTCTAAGTCATGCTCGCTCAGAATCTATTTAGTTGTGACTTGTTGAGTGTTACTCACTGTCTCGTCGACCTAAGTTTTCTTTTTTTCCAGCGTAATTATTCGTACTACCATCAGTGGCGAGGCGTGATAATCGACTATCGATAGTATCCCATTCGAAGCTACGGTAAAGAATTGATTTTTAAGGTGTTCCTTGCGTGCACCCTGTATATCGATCCTTTTCTATGGGTTTAAATGTCGGATCAATCGATACATCGCAAAGCACGCAACGCCACTGACTACCATTTAATGCTCATCTGTATTCCGAAACTCAATAACTTGTTGATGCCTCTTACAGCTCCTTGACGGTAAAAAACCTTCGCGCTGCCGCAAAAATGTATTACTTAACTTACGGGAAATGCATTTTATCTTGGGGCCAACGATAATTGCAGTTATACACAAAAGTCATAAGGGCGGAGAAATGTGTTAGTGATCGAGCATTGCATTCAGTATGCCTGATTGTGAGGATGCTCATGGCAGTATGAACAGTCCATTCAACCACAAATTATTCCTAAAAATCTTGTTTAAGCAGTTTGAAGCATTGGGAATCGTGTTTTGGGTTTTCAAGACAAAACCGATTGCAAATTTTCCAAAGCCAGTCAAAAGAAAAAGTAGAAGAATGCGATGATTTTTAACTCGGGGCTTCACTCAGCAACTTCGCGTCGTAGCAACAAAAAGCGCCTTCAATTACGCTTGATACTGTGCAACGCACGAGAGTTGATATAGTTGTATCAAGAGAATTGAACCTAATCTCCGGTGGTATCGTTCGATCTTTTGCAGAGGGACATAATGTAGGTTGTTCAGTCGTCGTTTCCCCCTAAAATAGAATGTAACTACATTCCAGTGTTGCCAAATTTCCCCTAACAAATTACTTTTTTACCATGAGAATTTGGGACACATCGAACTGAAAAGTTGGCTCATTTTCCTTCAGATTTTATGAAAAAATCAGACAAATTTTGGAGATAAATTGCACAACTAAATTCTTAAAGAAAAACAAAATTGTGCCAATCAATGTTGCAACCTTGGAATAGAGTTGCGTTCCTTCGTCCGGGAAATGACGAATTACGTGTGAAGATTCCTTCCAGCTTAAATTAAGGTGATTCGATGGACTCTATATTTTGTGTCAGAACGACATGCAATATATCGTATCGAATTTTTCAGATACTTGTCATTTTTCTCGAATTTTAGATGGAAATTCTGTTGTCAGGAGACTAAAGAATTCACTTACCAATTTTGGCAAACAAATTCAACGAAATGGAAGCCTGTTTTTTTTTAGAGAAAAAATATCGCATTTGAGACTGATATCGAAACTGCACTCGAATGTGATATTTTCTCTTTAAAAAAAAACCTATGTTGCGTTGGATTTGTTTGTCAAAATTGGAAAGTGCATTCTATAGTCTCCTGAAAACAGCATTGCGATCTAAAAATTCGAAAAAAATGACGAGCACCTGAAAAAATGGAACCAATTGATGCCATTAATCGCACGTCGTTTTGACACAAAATATGGCGTCCGTTGAATCACCTTAAGCACCGTAAATTACAAATCCCAGAAAACTAAATCCTCGCTCATTCATGGGAAAGGAATGCAACCAGGGATTGCAGCTGCGGAGAGGGAATCTTCTGGAGAGAGAATACATATATTACGACTTTCCGAATGACACATCGAGAAGCGTTTTATGAGATACCACCACAGAAATATCATTGCGGAACAAAAGTAGGAACGTTTTACGACGTATTGCGCGAGCATCCAAGCGGCTGTCAACTTGATTTTGTTGACGCAAATGGGTAATTTTACTGGCTCATAAAACATTCAAATTGAATTGGTGCGCGCTTTCCTCGCGAATTGAGGATATGATCCCATTGAGGGTTATAGGAGGGAGCTAGGCTAATAAACTCTCGTGTATGCGCATCAATTTCGCGAAATCTTTTTTTCTGTCCCCCCTTCCCCCATTTTGCTTCCTCAAACTCTCAAAACAGCTGTAGGTAAACTTACCCTTTGAAACATTGACCCCAAAAGGAGGATTGTGCACTCATGGCAGGTAAACTTACACTTTGAAACATTGACCCCAAAAGGAGGATTGTGCACTCATGGAAGCAATCTGACCATCACCAAATAGGGGAGCCTCTAGACAGTGATCGGTGAAGCAATCCTTTGCAAAGTATACAGCAGCTCTGATTTAGAGTGCATGCTAATGAAATATTGTATTACGGGCCTACTGAGTCGCTCTTACCAATCTTTCATAGATTCCCATTCTTAAAATCCGTTATTGATCCAAACAAAGCAGATCTCGAATGGGGGACTTACATATTTTCAGATACAATTAACTCTTCAGTTCCAAAGAATCTGCCAATAGATAAATACTGGAACAAAGTTTTTGAAACCAAAAATTCCAAAATTCAGTCAGTTTTCAATCACTTGCCAGTCTTCATCCGTTTGATTTTGATTTTACCTTACTCAAAGGCAAGCGTTGAGCGAATTTTTTCACACGTTAAGCTCATCAAAACCAATCACCGGAATTCACTGGGCCAACTCTCTCTACTGAGTCTCTTGGCAGTGAAGTAGTTGCAGCCTCTGGTGGGCTACTCTTTGAACCAACTCCAAAAATGCTTGATATTAATCCGAACTACAAAGAGGAGGAATCCAGAGCCGAACTTGTTGCTGGAGCCCAACTTGCTGCTGAGGCCAAACTTGCCACTGAAGTCGCACTAGTTGCGGAAGTCAAACTTGCTGCTCAGGTCAAACTGGCTGCTGAAGTAGAACTTGCTGCGGAAGCTAAACTTGCTATCCAAGTCAAACTTTTTGCTGAAGCTAAACTTGGTGCTGAAGCCAAACTTGCTACTCAAACTAGAATCGTTGCTGAAACCATAACTGCTGCTCAAGCGAAACTTGCCGCACAAGCCAAACTCGCCATCTTTTTCGATAATAATTAGTCTATTAATAACATGTATTTTGGAAATTAAATAAACTATCAACATTAAAATAAAAGGTGTGACTATTTCTTCTATTTTCATAATTTTAATAGTTTTGTATTTCATAATGTTGTTGTTCATTGTTAATGTTGTTCATAATGTTGAATCATTGTATGTTTTGTAATTCATTGATTGAAACTATCAGAAGACTGATTTGGCCACGATCTTTAAGAATCCGTTTTATATCTAAAAGAATTTCGGGTCGATTATTAATAACCCTTTTGGGAAGTTGCAGGTTTTATATGTTTCTAGTTTCGTACTTCAGAACAGAAGCTCGACTTACACATCTGTTTAGGAAAGGATTTTTTTGGTTTTAATGCATAAGTTGGCCTTAATTTTCTGATAATTTATTTTCTTGCACGAAAATAACAAAGAAAAATAGAAAAAGGACAAGGAGAAAAATAAATACGGCTTGAACTAAAATAACACTTTAGTAATCTATGTAGCATTCCTTAATTGATGAAATTAAAGTCATATTCTAGCTGACATATTTAACGAATTGGTAACTAAATGAAGTCATAAAAATTAGCGAGATGAGTAAGAAACGCGCCAGATTACATGAATATCACTAAAGAAGTTACTGATGAGCTTGAATTATAAAAATAGAAAAGGGAGAGGGAGAAAAAATACGGACAGAAAAATTTTGCGCAAGAGACAATAAGTCGATAACATCCCTTAAGATGTATATGTGCTGGCAGTCTCCATGGGCAACAGATTTCTCAAAATAATAGAGAAGATGCAAATACTCTGGCTGTCAGATTCGGTAACAAACTGTCTTAAACCGGTAGATCATGCAGTCAGATATGTGTATTCAAGCGCACCTTCAAAACGTTTGAGAATCTTGAAAAATAAGTCGGATTCACTTGTTTTTAAAGCTGTCAATGAAAGCGCATTTTTCATATACTCATCAGAGCTCATTAATGATGGAAAGGAAGTGTTTCGGAGTAAAAATATCGTACGGTATTTAAAGGGATTCCGGACACGTTGAAGGATGTGTACATGGGAACGGCTCTAATGTAATTGAATTCCTGCAACTGCGGGCAAAGAAAATATTTGCGCCGTCTCATTAAGGATGGATAATCAACTCGACGAATGCGTAAAGCAAGTCGATGCTCGCTCGACGTCGACGTAACTCCATTTCTTCTCGACTCCTCTGAATAATCTGAAAGCGAATTAAACACGCGAATTAGCGCGGCGTGCATTTAAAAGGTTCCGGAGCGGATTTTTCAGACCATTAATCCAAAGCCAACTCTTTCACCCCGATCTCACCTCCCGTTTGCTGATTTATTATTCCGATGAAACAAAACTGACTCGCTGTGCGAGCATCAATCATTATTTGCGCGCTTACAGGAATCCTTTGAAAGAAGAGGAAACCCACTTGACTGCACCTCGACCGACCCAAACTTTCTCCGTCCCAACAAGTTAAACAGTGAACCATTGATATAGGATCGGTGAGTGCAGATTCCTCGATTGAGAGTCTCAATTTGAGACTATTTAAAATTGTATTGTGCCAGTACGGCGTATGCGGGTTTAAAATTATCGCCGCGAGAGAATGGGTCCGATACTGTTCCAAATGTTATTTCCATAGTTACCATCTTTTCTGTATTGCCCTCTATACATGATCTCTATAAGCGTATTTTGGTTGATAATCGGTCGAGCAAAAGTGCCGCGGTCGAGCAAACAGGGCGTTGTTGTTGTTGAAAGCAGTCGTCAGAATCCGACCAATCAGAGATGAGTTGCGAAGAGTTGCCCGGATCATAAGAAAATACGAAAAAGTCATCCCGGTTCTTTGGAGAGGGCGGGAAATATGAACCACGGATGGCAGGTTAGAGGTTAGCTCATTGTTGTTGTTCAGTGGAAACATCCGTTTACGCTTCCTCCAACGAAAAGAAGAAATAAAACTTGTTTTTTATGGTTGTTGGTCTGTTAATATTTGTGTCATGAACGTTCCTTTAATGGCCTTGAAAGGGGTCCTAGCCCATGTGTGCAACACAGCCAGGTCCATGAGTGAAGAGGGGCTGGTCATTGGTGGCGTAGGCCTTATTCTTGGAGAGCCGGTTACCTTACCAGCTGTACTTCCAATGCTAGATAGGGAGAAGCATATCAGACCTACCAATTACAGTGAAGAGGTTATCGATGAGTATTTTCCTGAGGATTACCATCGAAAGTTCAGGATGACACCCGACACTTTTAATGCTCTGCTGAAATTGATTCTGAAAAAAAAGCCGTCGTTCCGTAAACCCTTCGCTCAGGGTTTCAGCCCTGTTACCCCCAAAAAAAAGTTGCAGATAGGGTTGCGGTACCTCTGCACATAGAAGTGTATGCGTGATGTGGGAGACAAATTTAATGTGGCGGACTCGACGGTCTACAATATAAGGGATGAGGTTGTGATGGCCCTCTGTGCACTGGAAAAAGAAGTAATCAAATGGCCTGATGCACAAGAAGCAGCACAAATTGCTTACGACTTCCAAGAAATCTCTAAATTCCCAGGTAAGTCAAAGGTTTCAAGACGAAATCAACTTAGATGAGTAATAGAATCACTACGTAAGTCTAGGGCACTCGCAATATCGCTCAGAATTCACATCTAGGTAGTATCATTTGGTACGTACATCACCTAAGTTGGAAACCACAAATCCACATAGCAAAGTTTATTGCTTATAATATATACAGAATATGAAGATAGCTCAGAGGAAAAATCAAGTAATGTTTTCAAGAAAACATGGTGTCTAGTTTTCCAAAGAAAAAAGAGGATAGGGCAGGCATAAGTCTGTAATGTCGTAAACGGAGATGTATAGTTTTGCCCTTGAATTGATGCTTCTTGGATTTACATTCTTATCTCGATGCTTCAATTTGTAACTTTCATCAATAGAACATCAGTTGATTCCTACTTAGGTAAATACAATGAAAATAATATAAAAATAATAATAGAAAAGAAAGAACGAACAAATTTATTAACTACATTGGCGAATAGTAACTGACCATCCTTTACCGAAATCTTGCCGGTCGGGCCTATTATCGGCCTATATGAGTTGTCGCTGCTCATAATTAAACCAGACTAGAAATTATTATTTTAATTATTAAACACAAAAAAATTAAACGTTTAAACTAACAAATGACAGTTTTGGCGTTTGGCGGTCTTTCTAATATATTTAGAGGTTAGGCATTCGGCATTGATGCTTGTTGAATGCCATCATTCACATCGGGGTTACTCATGATCCTACTTTTTGTACACGGAGAAAAAAAACTCGTGCGTGGGACCCGAAGTTTAGGTCATATGGATCTCTGAAGTTTTCAGATGGAGCATCTGAACGCTTTAGGTCTAGCTGCCGAAGTTTGGATCATACATCTGAAACTTCAGTTCTTACATCTGAAGTACTTCAGATGTGAGAACCGAAGTACTTCGGATGTGGGCACCGAAGTACTTCGGATGTAAGAACTGAAGTTTCAGATGTATGATCCGAACTTCGGCAGCTAGACCTAAAGTGTTCAGATGCTCAATCTGAAAACTTCAGAGATCCATATGACCTAAACTTCGGGTCCCACGCACGAGTTTTTTTTCTCCGTGTAGGGTTCACTTTTGGCTCCAACGTTTGCAAGAATTCCACCGTCCATCTGTCTGGTGAGTCCCGAAAAAGTTTGATCGCGTCAAAGCAAAATACGAAAATAGCATGATCCACCCATTTTGGTTCGACCGATCATCAACCAAAATACGCTTTATGTGTATGATCTTGTCTCTGTTTTCGTAAATCCCAGTTTACTTGCTGTATTTGATCAATTATCATTCCAATTACGCCTTATTGTAAAGTAAGATTGTTCTGTGCCCCTCTATATTATTAAATGCTTCTTGCAGTTTGATTTGGGTATCAAAATTCTTCTTTCATTAGGTTCGTTTCTGTCACTTTTCCTTTATTCTTGTTTTTTGCCTAACCTCTATTTTCTGTGAGAGAATGCGTAACAGATACACGCGATGAATGCGGCCGAGTGAACAGACTTCCTCTACGTGAAATCACACGAAAATCACGATGAGCACATTATGGAGGTTTAAAATCCCCTCTTGGGCGCGAAGTGTGCGTAGTTTTCAACACGCTTTTCCAAATTCCCCGCGTTGGCGGGAAGTTCATACGTTGACCGGACCAGGTTTGCCCAGAGAGCTAACCTAACCTAGTCTAACAGACAATCCCGCTGACTGGACAACTCGAAACGATGCCCATTGTTTTCAAACGTTTTTCCTTATTCTGTGTTTCATAGGGACGAAAGTTTTTAATCAAGCGACTATTCGCATTAGGATTCTTTAAATACGTAGGTAAGGTTTTCTTGCAAGTTTCTCTGTGCAGACTTGATTGCCGGCCACTAAGAAAAGCTGCCCACGGATAAGGATAATTTGGTAAAGCGTGCCACAAACCTTGCATATGACCTTTTCGTGCAACATTATCCATTCAAGATTTTATAACTTCCCGATGCATTGAAATTTTTTTTCTTGAGATATTATTTTGACTTCAAGCGTCGTTTCTCGCCGACAAACTTTTTGGTTTTTTTTTTTTTTTTAAAAAAAAGTTAAATCAGCGCGGATTTAACTTAGAGTCAGTGTTTTTGAGTTAAAGGAACGTTGTTTAGCTATCGTTTTTTTAAACTTAAACTTGACAATAGTAAAACAACGTTCCTTTAACTCAAAAAACTGACTCTACGTTGAATTCGCGCTGATTCAGCTAGGAAAAGAATAGAGACATTCAAATCGCATTCGATACTGATATCGAAACTGCACTCGGATGCGATATTTTTCCTCTGAGAAACCCTGCCTTTAATACGTTGAATTTCTTTGTCAAATTTGGTACATGAATTCTTCAGGCTCAAGACAACAGAAGTGCGATCTCAAAATTCGAAAACAATGACAAGTGGCTGAAATTACGGAACGAATCGATGCGATAAATAGCACGTCACTCTGACACAAAAAATGACAACCGTCGAATCACGGTAAGTCAGAATAATATCTCAAGAAAATCTTTTTTCAGTGTGTATCAAGGTGAATATTTTTGTCCTCTCTGTTGATGACTTTTCCGGTTTTTCACGGTTTCTCGACTTATTCCGACCCTCGTGAGCCTTTAAACCTTGGTTCAGTGGCGAATTCTGCGAACTCACGATAGCGGCCGTTCGACCGTGACCCGTGGCACGCAGGCGGGCCTCACCGGCCGGCGGGAAATCTCGAGTTTCCGTAAACAAGCCATTAAAAATGAGCCAAGCGAGGAAAAAATTAGTGCGGCTCAGACGAAGAGCTTTGAGCACACTTTGCCCTCTTTTCTATTCGTTTAAGCTTGTAAGCAGAAAAAAGGGACGCTCGGGTGAAGTTTTGCTTTTCCAGGGCTTTGTTTACTTGCGTCTACAACTGGCTAGAGAAAAAACGCTCCGAGCTCGATTCATAGAGGAGCTTATCTTCCGCTGACGCTCTGCATTAACTCCGGCGGCGTGGCGTGCTTTGCGATACATCGACTGACCTCCCAGTTGAACCTATGGAAACGGATCGATAAAAAGCGAACACCTTGATGATCGATTCTTTACCATAGCTTCAAATGAGGAAATATCGATAATCGATCATTCACGCCTCGCCTCTGCTGACAGGTATTTTAAATCCCGAAGACGCATCAAAACTTTCCCTGTAATTTTTCTAATCTTTCCGTGCCGATATTTTCATCTATTCAGGTTTCAGAGTCACTGTATTATTTTTTACTGCTTGGCGCATTATTTGAAACTCATACACGTACGATTGGACCCATTCTTTTTCAAATCAGTGTACGCCAAAATTGCGAATGCGAGAAAAACGATAAAAAACAGTTTTTTCGCTTTGATGACTCTTCGAATTCCAAAACAAGACGTTCCATGGAGGGCGCTTCTCTCCGTGGTAGAAGGAAGTGGTATAGTTTCCCATACTTTTTCAGTTAAAAAAGAACCATGAAAAAAATTCTCCCCAGCGAGGTACCGAACCCCATGTAAGAACGCCATACAAACATTTGAATGCTGCCAAATTTCTTCTTTAACAGGGTTTCTAATAAAACTGGCTGGAAAATATTAAGTAGTTTTACAGTTTTTTTTTAAGTATCTTAAGTTGATAGTAGATTTCACTGGCGGAAAAAAACACATTGGATCTAGAGTCCAGACTCTTGAAAACATTGACAAGAAAAAGGACTCTTGATTCAATCAGATTTAACCTTAAATCAAAAGGAAATCCGCTCAAATTAAGAGGCTTGGTTCTTGATTTAAGGTCAAATCTGATTGAATCAAGAGTATTTTTCTTGTCAATGTTTTCAAGAGTCTAGACTTAAGATCCAATGTGTTTTTTTTCCAGTGTAGGAAAAAAGTACTTATTAGGAAAACCTGATGTAGGAAAAAAAAAATTAGGATCAATGACCTAGCACCTGCAGACATAGTTTCCACCGGCTCGATTCCAGATGTCTTTAGGTGGAGTATCCAGACATTCAGCAGCCGGAAAGCAACCCAGGAGGGAAAGGGGGGGGGAGGAAGATGCAGAGGCGACGCAGCCAAGCGGAAAAAGATAATGAACAAAACTGGTGTGTTGATTAATTATAAGCACGGTTTAGACAAATGAAGACATAAAACACTGGCACAAACCGACGCGACTTAGTGAGAGCTAAGACTAAACTCCCGCCGCTATGTGCGCCACCTTCCCTCGCACGGATGCCAAAATGAGCTCCCGGAAAAAAACCATATTGGAAGTTCAGAAAAATCTTCGATATCACGGCAGATATTTTCTCTGATTGTGAGTGTATTTTAATTACTCGACTTAGGGAGAGATCTCGATGGTAATCTTTCTCCTTTTTCGACTCCATCCGGCGGCATCGGTGGTAATCTCGCGTTGCCAGGCTCCGCGCGAGTCGGCTACCGATGCAACGCACAAAGGAACGAGCCAATCAGAGAGGCCGGACATAAAATTTGTGGCCTGTCACGGCAAATTTTGGTGTTATCTCGTCGCATTTTACATTTCAAGGGGTGCTTTAATTAGACGATTTTACGAGGAAACCAATAGAACCACTTTTCGAACCTCAAAGTTTTGTGTGGACGGAGTTACAGGCGTTTAAAGTTTTCAGATTTCGTCCGACCTCCTAATATTGACTCGATCCCAGTGGTGTGGCGTGCTTTGCGATATATCGATCGATACGCCACTCAAACCTATGAAAAAAGATCGATTATTAGGGTGTTCGCAGCGAACACCTTAGTAATCGATTCTTTACCATAGCTTCAAATGGCGATAAATCGATAATCGATCATTCACGCCACGCCACTGCTCGATCCACTGTGCGACGGACCCCCGGCAGCGGCCGAAATTAATTGATTTCTAATCGCCCAGGATTTGATCACCCGTACCCTCCTCTCACCCTTCCGTCCTTTCACCGCCTCAACCCCCCCCCTTTTTCATCCGTTGAGGCATCGCGACGCTGACAACGCCCGCGGCCATTGGCTTACAACGAGCAGTGCGTGGGCATCCCGAAATAGTCCTTCACCATAAGAGTAAAATATTAGTTGTTCCATAAGAGAGCCACAAATGGGGCTGTTGCATTATCCTGGAATTGCTTGTTAAAAAGGTGTAACACGTGTAAATTTTAGCGAGGAACACGTTTCCGAGCTTAAAAAAGCTCAAGACAGCATTCCGACAGGCAAAACGGAGCTGTGGTGATGAGATGAACGTTTCTCGATGACTTTCTCCTTGTGACGGCATCAAAAGTGACGACCCATGTTTTTAAACGCCGTCAATCTAATGTATCATGGCCGCTGTACGACCGGAACATATATAAAATAAATATCGTAGGTAAAAGGATCACGGCCATCGATGATTTTTGTGTCGTAGCAAAATCTCCTGGTGCGGTATTTTTCAGTTTGGAATGGAGTTGAACTTCCGGCAACTTTGGAAGTCGTTCTCCCGCCTACGATTTGATAATCTAAAACTATAAAGGAGAGGCCCCAATTTTGTACCCAATGTTTCAGCGACTTCCCGAAGGCGGATTTCCTTGAAACTTTGTACGCATGTGCGGTTCGTGCTGAAGGGGTGCAATTCGTCGTCCGATTTTCGAAATTTTGATTCTGAGGGTTGAAAACACGCTAAAAAAGGGTGACCCGTGTGTTAGAGCGGTGTTCCGCAATCGATCGTCGTCGTCTGGTCGTCGTGGTTTCCCTTCTTTTATTGCGGCTCGATCAGCTGTTTTTTCTGTCTAATTTTGGAGATTCCGAACCGGAGCAGTGTTGCCGAAATCACGAAATCTGTAATTTCACGTTATATTTCCATATGTGTTAAGAATGTTCTGCGTTCATTCTTGAAAGTTGATGTAATTAGAGGGAAAGGGGAGGGAGATTTACTGCATATTCATTTTTTAAATGAAGATGACCAAAAAAAGGAAAGAAAAAAAAACTCAAAGCAAAGACACACTATTTCTTAAAGTTACCATGGATTTTTTAAAAGAAGATTCTCATTCTGTGAAATGGTTCGTTTGCAAGATGAACGTGATTTTTTAAAGTTTATTTCATCACTTTTTTGGGGAAGTTATATTTATTCGCAGATTGATTTTAATTTCTTGGAAAAAATACTGATATTTAAGTTGGCGGATTGTATATGTCCTCTTATTAGTAAGAAACACCTTAATGCAAAAGTGGAAGTAAAAGTGAATTTTATTGACAAGTCTTTTGTTGCGAGGTGAAATGGCTTAAACTGTATGTGGACAATTAAAGGTGAGGTTCCAGTAGAGTTTAAGTCTCTTGAAAACTTGATTTGGATGTCGACTTTGACGTGGACATTTTTCATCGTAAGTATTGAATATAGTATTACACTATAATATTACATTATTAGCCAGCATGTCTCCTTCACGAAATCCATTTGTTTATTTGTTATGTACGCTTTCCTTTTGTATATGTATTTTTTATGACCTTTACATATAAAGACCTATTCATAGGTCTCATTCAACTGTGCTATGATAATCTTCCTCTCCCCCCCCCTTCATCAGTCCAATAGTTTTTAGAGGTACAAGTAAACTGAAAATACTTATAAAATTGTTTGAGTTGAATTAATTGGTAATGTAATGTTTGTTCCTAGAACTAATTTTATGCGTTTTTGAGTTGCGAACATTATGTGATTGGCGTTGTAATAATTCTAAGATAGATTACATTTGTTTTTAATTAGTTTTTTAAGGGGAAATGTTAAAGTTTGAATCTGAGATGTGGACAACGAAAATTTTGTCGAACACCGTGTCTTTTAATAACTCGCTTTAGGTAAAATTTATTTAAAGTCTTTTTACATGATTGTCAAAGAGTTAAAGAGCGAACGTAAAATTGACTACATTTTGCAATTAGGAACTATAAATTCCGGCCTTGTTTAAAAACAACGTATGTGCCATTAGTTTCCCTTTGCACATAAGTGTTTCTGCAAATGAGCCAGAATTTATAAGTTCAAATTGCAAAATGCAGTCCAAATGTGAAGCTAAGAGCATTAGGCGCTGGAGCTGACGAAAGTAAGGAGGAGTTAAAAAAAATGTAGTTGGAAAAAGAAAAGAGGAAGTACTGGCGCGCTGTTTTCTTTTTCATTATATCATGTAAAAATTCGTAAGTACATTAATATTGTCACTATACTCTTTAGAATTTTTTTATATATATTTGGCAACAATGCATTTACTTTTGAGAATTAATTTCCATGGAAGCAATCTACTTTTTAGTGAGGATTTAATTTTCAAAAAGGATTTTGCTACCATTGTTCATCAATCCGTTCGTTTGGTTGACTGTAGCTTGCGGTTATTTATTGTGAGTTGTTCATTTGACGAATTTAAAATATCATATATCATGAGTATAGTTGAAATTTCGGAAATTAACCAATATTCCTTCGACGTGAAAATGGTTGCACGAGTTAAGCGATTAACGGACGTTCGGAGGGCATCTAGGAGTAATTCTTCATTTTTTTATTTCGATTTGGAAGACAACTCTGGGTCCATCAAATGTGTTTGTTTTGATGCACTCTTACATGAAAAGTTCAAAGTAATTTTTCCCCCTATAGACTTTCCCTTTTTTTTCTGCGTGTTTGGGCAGGAGTTACTTCATTCTCTGCATGTGTGATGAAATCTAAAGTCTCTTTGTTTCTTTCAAATAAAAAAAAAAAAAATTATAAGAAAATGAAGTAAATTAAAAAAAAAAATTGAATAGTGCCTAAATGAACTTAACTTGTAATTATATCATTCAAAAACATACATTTTCATGAAAAAACATTGTTTATTTTTTGAAAACAATAAACTGCTGTGTATGGGTTTCCTTGTGTTAGCACACAGCTTTGAAGTTTGTGGTTGTTTTTCTGCTCTGATTTACAGAAATTGATACTGAGTAGAAAAAAAATCAAAACAAAATTTTTTTAATTTCTTGATTATTTATCACAGATATTATAGATATCAGATATCAGAGATAGTATATGGCTTTTAAATTGTTCAAAATTCCTACAGGACATTTTTTTCAATTTTAATTAACGTTTTTTTACGATCCAAGATAGTACGGGCATTCGGAATTTCGAGTGCCCCGCCTTGAGATATAAGTTGACAAGTCCCTGACACATCCGTTATTTTTAAATTTTGTCAGGCATAACATAGAAATCAAACCAAACCTTACAAAACACGTTTGCCAAGTTTAAAATATAATATAATAATTTTCTCTTTCCAAGCGTTAAATAATCGGAGTAAAGCTTCTGATAGAAGTATAGAGGGTTCAAACTGCTACAGGGAAATATTTCAACAAAAGTTTTTGACCATCATTGCATTCTTATCACTATTGTCATTATTATCACTATTATCATTATCCTACCCTCCCTAACCCCATCCCGTAAAATTTAAAATATCCAACAGTCGTCGTAAATTGAGGATTATTATATTGGTTTTAGTTGTAAAAGTCTAATTTTGCACATTTTATTTTTTCAGAATGACATTTGCTATCAAGTCTCAAATTTTAAGGTTGAGATAAATAAATTCTCAAAGTCGTTGCAACTTATCATAAAGCGTGAAACTTTAGTAGAAGAGGTACAAATTGTTATAACAGCGCAAGAAAAACTTGCGACAATTGATGATGTTATCAAGTTGAGAAAAATAAATGATGTAATAGGTGCGTACACTCTATGTTATATTTGGTTACCTATTTATTTCTACATCCTTTTTGGTGTGTTCATTTTCTTCACAAAGTGTGCTGTGTGCCAAAGCTTTTATAAACATACAAATTCCCAAGGTTAAGTTCATCAGCCAAGTTCTGAGAAGTGGTTGGTTCATTTCTTTGTGTAATGTTTTTCATAATATGTATATTTTTCTGTTACAGGATTAATAAATACCAGAGCTACAAAAAAATATAAACAATACAAGATATTACCAAAATGTTTAATATTTATTATTTATAATGCTAAATTATTCTTTTGTTGGATTTGTCATTTACTTTTTTAGGTCTAGCGCAAGATCTCAAAATGTCTGTCACACTCATGATTTTATATTTTTTAAGTTTATTCTTTTGTATGATTTTTCATTTAATGTTTTTAGTGTAGAGCAACATCTCGAAATTTGCCTTTTTTATTTATTGAAATTAATAAATACATCTTCTTACAACAGTTATTTATTTTTTAATTTCAAGACTGCTGGGTCTATAAATTACTACCATATTTACAAAATTGATACTCGCAAACATGTTTTTTGTTTTTGCTGATGGGTACAACAACAGCCCCCATATGTAAAAATATTTTGTAGCTTCTGAATAATTATATTAAAAAATGTAAATATGGGCATAATAGGTATAGTAAAATATATTAATACAAAAGTTATTGTTATAACATGTTGTAATTTCATTAATGACGGTTTATCACCGTGCGAAGCACGGGTTGGTTGCTAGTAGATTATACCTCGCGATGTGAGTGTTATAGACGATCGATGCCGTCTAATTTTTCTTCATTTTCAGTTTTTTTTTTTTTTTTATTTATCCATTTATATAGAAAACCGAAGTAGGGGTACTTGAGGATTTCGCCGATATTGAGTAATCATTGTTGCGCCGCGGAGTTTTTGCGCCAATTCGTAAACGCAGTAGGAGTTATTCGAGATTCGCACCCGGTCTGCTCTTGGCGCCATCTATGTCGTCGCATGTTGCTTGCGGAGGGAATTTGTTCTCTTCCAGGTTTGGCCCGCCACTTGCCACCACCAGCAGATGATTGAACTTCTAAATTAAATTTATTCACAATTAGTTATGACCCGAGCCAAAAGGGAATTTCGTTCCCAGAACACGAACTGAACTGAACTGAACTGAACCGGGTCGCGCGATTGACCATGACGCGCACGCGATTGTTGTTTGAGGTTATGTGTGTGTGAAAACCACAACAACGTGCCGACCCGATGAGAAGATGTGAAAAGTGAAGTGGTTGTTTGTTATTTTTTTTTTTGTGTGTGTTTTTTAGAAATGGCTTTAGAGGATAAAGTGTCTTTGAAGCGGGTCCCCCTTGGTCGCCAAGGAAACAAAAATTTTAGTCTCAAATCGACCTCTGCCTTTTTTCCTGTGTCTAAAAATCTCCGTCTAAAAATCCAATCCTAAATCTTCCTTTGTCCTCTTTTCGTCTATTCTTTCCTGTTAAATAAAAAGTAAAAGCTCCAAAATCAAGTAGTTCAAATCCTTCAAAATTTCAGTCTCGGAGAACAAAACTGCTCTACCAGAGAGCCAAGAATGCTGTGACGGGCTCCGACATTTTCAACCAAGAAGGTGAGTGGTTCAATTTGAATTTACTTCGTTATATTGGAGCTCAATATTTAAGAATCCAAACATCAACACTTATGCAGAACTTTCTCGCTTCTTTGATTCACCCGGGCTTGTAAGTATTTTTTTCAACAATATTGGAAAATCGTGGTGCAAAATCTTTTCATAAAATGATCCTCAAACCTTATGTGTAAGACAAATGTTTTATGCAATTTGAAAAGATGTGCATTTGGATCAATGAATGTGTTGGACAAAAAACTGTGGCAGACACATTGGTAAAAGTGGGCGAATCAAGTTTAGATGAAAAAACATTGGACGATTCATCCTGAGACCATTTTAATGAAAACCCGACGAACAATGATCTGACGATGACTTCAAAGTGATTAGACAAGGAGGAGGTATAGGAGGTACCTACCTATTCAGTGGTTTTACTTGCATTGGGGCAATGGATTGTTCGTTTTTAATTATGAAATGGACCGAAATCTGCTTGGAGAAAGATACTAATTTGGATGCGGAGGGTTTTGGAGTGCTCTGGCAGCAGTCCACCCCGACCCTGGCAAAAACTCCTGGGAGGGGTGGGAATATTAATTGGTCCTAGCATAAGTGTCGCGACTAATAACCGATGGGTCAACTTGTGCCGGGCTGGATTAAACTGTCTCCGGTGTGTGCCAGCTTGCAATCGCAATTGAGCTGCTGCCAACGACCAGCCACCGCCCATTGACTAGACTCATAAATTCATCGCCCTGCGTCCCCGCAAATAAAACATGCTTTCAATAATTTTTTTCATTTTTCGATTCTCTGACTTACATTGACTTTTACTTTGCTCAAAATTTCCAAATTTCTCGCCTTTCTTGGACATCTGGACAAAACTTCCATTACTTTTTTCCTCTATTGATTACACTGACTTTCGACGAAATTTCCACTTCTAAAGATTCGAATATGAGAATAAAAAACTCGGAGAAGTTGATTGCGCTATTTCAATTAGCAGCGGCTGAAATTGCTGAATCGACGCGGGATTCGCAAACTTAACTCCGACTTTTCCAATAAATTTCCTGGATTCCCACATTTCGAGACAACCAAGTGCTCGATGAATGGAGGCTTTTGGCCTGGAATCACTACAAAAACTTATAATGAAGCGATTAATTCCCTAGAAGTCGATTATTACCACCTTCAAAAAAGTGACTTTGCCTACTTACCCTCTTCAGATAAGGGCACCTTTCCTTCAAAGCACGCCTTGACAGCAGTGCTAGAGTCAGCAGGCATAGGCGGATCCAAGAAGGGCAGGAGGGGGTGTAGGGTGCGTACACCCCTCCCCCGTTCTCCAGCAAAAAGGAAGAAGAAAAAGAGAGAAAAGATAGAAGGAACAGAGGAAAGGAGAGGTAGGGACGCTCATATTTGGTTATTATTCGTGACAATATTGACTCAAACTGCATATTAAATACTTTAGAATTCCATAAAATTTGTGAGGGTAGCCCCCTTAATACCCTCTCCGCCTCTTATTCCTTCAAAGTATGTCTGAATCCACCTGAGTTGGCGTATATGACACTTTGTACTTCTTATTTATGAGTTAAATTTGGAAAATTTTAGTGTGTCCATCGAATTCAACGTAAGATATGGATGATGGAACAAATATTGAGATTTTTAATTTCGAACCCCGTCAAGTGGTCCTTTCTTGATCATCCTGATATGAAAGATGCACACTTTGAAAAAAAAAAACTCCGGCCGTGGAAGCCGAACTTACAGGTCCCACTGACATACCGTCCGCGTTCCTGGCGTAGTATCCGGAGCAATCGAAGCTACGGCTCCTGCACCCGGAACTTTCGGCCTCTGAGCCCGGAATGGACGGTATGTCTAGTTCGTAACTCTTTTCAGTGCAATTTTAAACATTTCTTACTTAGGATTTAATAAATTATGAACAAGACTGATCAATCATAGAGACACGTCTCCTCGAGAGTACTTGATAACGGCGGAATAATCATACTTACGTTCAATCTCCAAAACTTTTGAGAGAGCGAGAGTAATCTGTAAAATGTTCCATTCAAACTGTTCAACGAGCGGTGCTTGATTGTGGATTGTGAAATATGAAAAGGCGCGGGGAAGGAGGTGACAGGGAGGAGGAAGAACTCTCGGTTCATCAGCTTGGCAAACAGGAAAAGCAATTCAGATTAGTTCGACAAAATTTCAATGGAACGGAAGCCTCCTATTCCGATGGTGGCGTTGTACGGTAGCACGGCCATAAACGGAACTTACTGCCGCTGCTGCCACAACATTGCGGTAAAGTACCGGAGTAAAGCTGGAACCTTATTGGAGCCTCCTGACTTGCAACATGCCATTTGGTACGGCGCGACGAGATAACTATTCGCGCTCTTTCGGGCCGTTCAAGTATTACCTGACATAATTAGGGGGAGGGGGGCCAAGCCAAGCGTCACGTTACAAATCCGAGACGGCGGGGATGGAGGGGGGGGGGCTTTTGAAAAAACGTACAAAAAATTGAAAATCCCGCCCTTCCCGAAAGAATCTTTTCGGCGCGTGATCCAGCGAAATATCTCCAAAAAAAACCCTGAAATTTTTTCAAACGTTTTCTTGATTTTTAGAAAATTTGAAGGGGGAAGGTCAGGCCAGCGTTCCGCAATTCAAAAAAGGGGTGTAGGGCTGCGTTAAAGGGGGAGAAGGGGTCAAAAGATTGGAAAAGTGCGTAACGTAATACTTAAACGGCTCTTTTAGCAATATCTCTTAAATGACTGTTCATAAAATACGTAAGGCTGCATAAAATTTCGGAATTTTTGACAACCCCAGACCCCCTCGAACGCTTATGGGTCGTAGGTCCCGATCGTTGAACACGTGATCTCCTCCCTTTAGCGAAGCGTCACGGGCCCCCGATAGGTCTACGCAAGGATTGCTTCCGAGGATTTGCCTCGAGGCTGTCTAATATGGAGATTGGATGTTTCATAAGTGGCTTGACAACTCCGCATTGGAAGCTTGGCTGTGGCTTATCATACGTTTAGAATTTTCTCGATGAGGAAGTGGAAACATTGAATACAGAGGAGTCAATAATGGTGTAGGTAACTGCGGTATGCAGCTTGGGTTTGCGCTTGGGTCTCGGGTGAAGAGGAGGGGGTTGGAAAATCTCTTCTCCGTTCTCTCCCGGACCCGAGGTGCCGAGGGTGGGGGACGTGGGGGGCAGGGGAGGGGGAGTCGAGCGTTATCAGTATTCCTCGGAGCATCTCCGAGAGGCAACCCTTCCGGCGCATCGTTTTTTGACGCTGCAACTCGCACTGCTCATTGTTATGGGGGAGTTACGATTTGCTCAACAGTTTTCCCGGGTATTTTATTGAGCCAACCAATCTAATCTTTAACAGAAGAGTTAATATCTCTGAGCTCTCAAAGAGGACTTAAAAGCAATGTAAGGGGCGCAAAGCACGTGAAAGGAGTCTTTACTCACTTACAGCTTTTAGTTTCGTTACGCACGATTTTAAAGAATGAGTGACATTGGGCTCACTTCTTGTTCATATTGACGACAACAATACTACATGGCCGCAATGACCGTACTAAAAATAAACGCCGTATCAACATTCGCATATTACTGAATTACCGTCGATGAAACACATATCGACGGTGACACTTCCAAAGCAAGAGCCTCCGGGGGTGATGTTTCATGTCATACCTACTTCATTCTTTAACAAGGTGGAGAATGCTGCTAGGTCCACACAATTTCGCGGGGAAAACAAAGCCAAGAAGTTCCAAAAATTGCAATTAGAGTCAAAATTAATTTTTTGAACTCTAATGCGCACCGGTACGAAACTGAGAGGGGAGAGTGTTCAGCTCAGGCAGTTTGCATGAGGAATATTAAATTGGAGTCACGTCAAGAGATCTATACCGATTTGGGCCTTATTAGACCTCGTCAGTGTTTTATTTTTTTTCTTCATTCTTTAATTGACAAACTATTCAGCGTCCTTTCTTAAAAATGTCCGTAAAGCTCCTTTGTGCGGGGAGCATTCTGTGAAAAGTTCAAGTAATGAAGTTGATTTGTTCTTCTCAAGAAAAATACAGTGAGAGCGGGGATCTTTAAACACCGCAAACGAGGTACGTGGTTGGGAGTTTCATCGTCGATATTTTAGAAGTAGATCATGAGCAGAGGTGGATCCAGCAATCCGGCAACACCGGATTACCTCCATTTAAACCTATGCTAAAAAATCGATTCTTGTCGGAGAACCTGGCCCCTCCGAATATCGATACGTTTCCATTGGTTTGAATGGAGAAAAGACAATGTTCCCAATATGCTAAATCTGCCAATGATCGTGAATATGCTTAATTGAAATTTCCGGGAGTACTAGATTGAGTTGTGAAGAAAAGACTGAAAAACATTAAGAGGAAAATATTCCAATACTACTAAAACTAATTTTAAAAAATACCTTGAAATCTAAGTTTCTTGCGAACTTTCAACCGCCATTAGGTGCTCAGGTTTGCTGTGACACTCAAGGAGATTTGTGTGTCCAAAACGAGAATTCATTCTTTAACTCTACTCTGAGATTTCAAAGACTAAGAACCCTTTATCCGTGGACAATCACAAATAAAGAAACCAAAATTGTGGGAGGGAGCGGGCAAGAAAGTGGATAGAGAGAGGGGGGGAGAAAGAGAGAGAGAGAGAGAGAGCCTCCGTGGATACGTAAAAAGTATCGGAGAGAATTGACCGCCACTAAAGCAGGGAAACTAAGGTAGCAATCCTGAAGGGAAAAAGTAAACCGTTTAAAGCTCGTCTAATTTTGGGGGAAATAAACGTTAAGCCCTCATTATTTTAACTCGGACGGGACGGTATGGACAGTGAATTAGCGGGGCTCGGATCACGCAGAGGGTCGAGGGCCATAAAAAGGACTAAGGCGTTAAGAAAGGAATCTACGAGAACAAAAAATGGATCCATAAATAAGGAACAGTTATAGACCATAAAAACATCGGGGGACCGGGAGGAAAACGGGATTTGCGGGGGAGGGGGGGTCGAGAGGGGACCGGGCTGGGCTTATACGCCGAGAAGTGCTCAAAACTATACATCCCTCCCGTGTTGCCGAGATATGCGCAAAAACAAGGGAGAACCTATTGTCAACTAGTAAGTCCTTTCGATTTTGATGACGCGCCATATTCAAATGACAGATTTTCCTGACGCAAGTCCATCGGTAATGGTGACTTTAAAGGGACTTCTAAATCCCTTTCTTCTGAGGAGAAACTTCTTTAAATCCGAGGTTGAGGCTAAAATTAATGAAAAAGCTCTTATTTTGGCGATGAACTGATGACAATTTGGTGATGTCCAACCCAGGGAAATACCTCTATGGAAACAGAGTGAGATATCTTCATTTTATCATGACTAATTTTTTTGGAGATCATCCAAACCAAAATAAAATTTTAGTTGACAACAATCGAGTCAATCTTTGGTTCGAAATTTAAAAGTCATGCGGGAAATCATAGATACAAATGTTTAGGAGCAGCCCGAGACGATGATAACAGTGGAACAACAAAGATGAAAAAAACGGGAAACAAGGCTAAAAATACACAATTATGAAACCCGAGACGTTTCGACTCAACACTGAGTCATTTTCAGTCGGAAACAATAAAAAATTTTAAAAGAAAAACGCTAAAACCTGAGCTCTACATGGTGGGGCCGGGATCTGAGAGAAAAAAAGAAAATTGATAACAAACAAGACACATCGATGCCAGCACCAGTAACCGAAAATGACCGATACGCTAGTTCACGATCCACACACAGATGGCAGCACTAACCAGTGAAACAATTAAGTTCAAGGAAAAGCCAATAGGTGCCGCTGGGGCGTCAACCTAAACCTGACTTTTTAAAAAGTGAGTGGTATATTGCACTAAGCCCGCTGATGTCAGTGCGGTTATTACACACAGAATCCCCATGTTTGAGGATTTCGATCATTTCCAGGACCAGTCTGGGAAACAACTTCTCTTCCTTACATAAAATTACCACCTTATCAAAATCGAACCGGTGACCAAATTCTGTTTGGTGCCTCTTGAGTGCTGTTAACTCACTATTGTCATATTTATGACCACCAAGCCTCTTCCTTAGAAGTTGCTTGGTCTGACCGATGTAACTGATGTCGCAATTTTTTTCTCTCAGATCCCGGCCCCACCATGTAGAGCTCAGGTTTTAGCGTTTTTCTTTTAAAATTTTTTATTGTTTCCGACTGAAAATGACTCAGTGTTGAGTCGAAACGTCTCGGGTTTCATAATTGTGTATTTTTAGCCTTGTTTCCCGTTTTTTTCATCTTTGTTGTTCCACTGTCATGCGGGAATTGATCAGTTCTTTCTCCCAACTTTTGAAAATGGCTGTCTGTCCTAAAGGGGAATTAGGCCGAAGTCCTCGGGGAAACCCAAGACAAACAACATAAACCGTGAACCGTAAATAATTTTGGAAATTCCAAAAACAAAAATCAAAATCAAAAGAAAGAGAAAATGGAGAAATATAGCAACGTCAGACTCTCCTTTTCCTTAGCGGTTCCAACAGACCCTCATTATGGTGATGAAAAAGCAAAAAATTAATATCCCATTGAATCCCATCTTTTCCTCGGTAGGAACTGCTGAGTGGGGAATTTTCGGATGACTTCTACCCTAAGTCGTCCAACCACGCGCACGCGATCCATTGCCCCGTCCCCTAACCCCCCCCCCCCCNCCCTACTCGCGAGGGAGGCCAAGACTGCCGCCCGGGCGTGGACAGTAGCGTATATATCGGGGGGGAGAGGAGTCCGGGGTCGGTCGGTCGGGCAGTTACGCTGACTTTTCATTACGGCCCTTAGCCTTGCTGCCAATAAAATACCGCTAAGTTGTGCTTCGGTCAATTCCCTACAAACTCCTTCTCTCTCCCAGCCCGAGTGCTGACGCGCTTCGGAATTCTGTTTGCTCATCAACTACGAAATGTTCACCGTGGACCCCCCCCCCCCCCCCCNTAAATCATCCCTGAGAGGAAAACCAATCGAGCAGGGTCGGTAAAAAATTTTGCGCTTTGTACAAATAAAGAAATACAAGGTGTAAGGTACTTTCCTGCTTCCTGCGCAATGTGCACAAGAAATATAAGGTGTAAGGTATACTTTCCTGCTTTTAGATTAAAGTTATTAATAATTTGAAATAAAATCGTTAAAGACGACAGCGGTACCTTTTTTGGAAATAATTGTACACACCGATTTACTATGCCTAAATTCTAATATTACTGTTTTAGGAGGCACTTTTCAGATTGTCCTGAAAGGTAAGCATAGTCGTTTCCTGGACGAAGAAACGTACCATCGTTCCCAGGTTGCAAAATTGATGCTAGCGATTCAATTTAACGATGTGTGTATAAGTGTGTATTATAGTTCCCGAGAATGAAGCCAGGCAAAGCGCCTTCAATTTTGTACATGCAACACGGCCATCCTTGGAACACGAATAGTCGCATCCCGGCGCCGTGGTGTGAGATAGGACAGAGCCGTAGTGCTTTACGGCAGCATGCGTGCAGTCGATGAGAATGAGGCGGCGCGCCGGTCGCGATGTGCCTCCAATTCGTACATAAACTCGGATATCCGTGGAGCACCAGTGACGTGGCGCGAATTGCGATATATTGATTGTTATGCCATTTACACTTATGGTAAATAATCGATTATTAGGGTGTTCGCTGCGAACACCCTGTTTATCGATCCTTTTCCATAGGTTTAAATGGTAATCGATAAATCGCAATTCACGCCACGCCACTGCGAGCACGAACAGTCGCATCCTGGCGCCATGCAGAATAGAAGAAAAGATACACTAAACCATGTGATGTCTTAACATTTTAAAGGCTTTACCGCGTTCTCACTGCTCATATAGAAAAATATTCGTTAATCATACCTTTGATTGGACCGCGTTGAGCAGAAAGGAACCAAGCCACATCAGATGTTGCCAAGTTAACCTGGGCAATTTAATTTTTTACAAGAGAAAATGGAGTGGATTCCTTCGAAAATTTTAAAGAATGTGCTTCCTACTATGCAATATACATTCACAGGAATTTGCTCAAAATTCCGCACAACCGTTTTCGTGTCAAAAATAAAGTATGGCAACAGCTGAAGTGGCTTGGTTCCTTTCTGCTTAAAGCGATCCATTCATAGCTGGGTATGTTTCCGTCCATATAGGAGGGGTGAGCCTCAGTCTAAGACGACTCGAAGTTACGCTTTTGATAACAAAGCCTGAAGGATTATGCTGAGAACAGTTGGGGGGAAAGAACGCCTTGAAATGTCAAATCAAATAGCACGGAAGGCGACTAAGGGTGCCCTCTCGGTTTTCGATAAGCGATAAAGACAGTTCTGTTACACAGAACTCTGAAGAGTGGTGTAGCGAGCGTTGCCAAAAAGCGTGGTCTTATCAGAGTGCATCGGTATTTCGAAAACTTGCCCGGAAAGATTTTTCTTCCCACTGGTAAAGGCGGACTTATGGTTTTCAATGTAAAAAACTTAGTTTTGATGAAGAGCTTAAGAAATTGCTACCAGCCATGTTCACCATTTATGGCATGATCTTGCTAGATGATGAAGCCTCCTCACTCGCTCTACCTTCTCTTTCCCTGTCGATGGTCGTATGATAAGAGTTCTTCAGAGAGGAAAATATAATAAAAACGACGACAGAAAATACCATTCTCTTCAATTTTAGCAGGTGTAGATCAAATTGTGTCACTTTCAGCTCGAGGCAAAAAAAAAAACTGCCATGCATTATTTAAAATGAGGAAAAATTCGGAAGCCACGGTATAGGTTTGAAAAGGTCAAGCCAGTTGTGACTTTTCATACCTCGAAGAATACAGATATTTTTCCTCAGTAAAATTTGTTTTCGACCAAATAATTTCAAGTTTCCAGACTATCATAGTCGAGAGGTATTCATAAAAAGATAGCCAAAATCAAAGGCATTTGGCGATGAAGAAATCACTATATGAAACCGAGACCTTGTTTTTTGGTCGATAACAAGCAACGTTATGTGAAGGATCTATCGATCAAGGTCATTGGATAAAGATTCAACAATCGACCCGTAGAGGGTACGCAAGTCCCACGGGAGCACTTACCCCCCTCCCTGTTGGTGTCCCGGCGCCCATATTTTCGGAGCCGAATTTCAGGGGAATTTAAAAATGTATTAGCGTTCGCCGGGACCATGAATAATTCATGGCGATCCGTGATTTATATATGGAGCTTCGCGGACTGTTTCTTTCTGCGGTCTGGTTGGGGCAGGACATCAGGAGGCGAGCCGCGGCCCCCCTCGTCCCCGCCCCCTCGCGGCCGGAGGGTGGGTCTGGCTTGGGCGATGCGCTCCGAAGGACCGCAGGAGGGACGCCCGACGCCATTCAGCGGGATCAGCGGGCCGCGAACATTTCTCAGACGAGATGTCAAAAAGTTAGCATATAATCTCGGCACCAGAGAGAGGAACCCGAACTCGGGCTCCCGGTAACAACGGATGAGAAATCGATAATGCTAATGGTGCTCCCAAGGACTGCGGTTTCGGCTGCGGTGCGCTGGTGCATCGGAATCTTAGCTTCCTGCTCCTCCTGCTTCCCATCCGCAATGGAGCCCTCGCCAAAGTGCACGGGTACATAAATAAGCCGTTTTCTCCGTAGATCCAGCCCGCTGACTCCGGCAACGACACCAGCTCCTTGGAGATTCTTCCACCAGAGTTGCTGGCAGGAAGCGAATAATTCCCCTTATGAACTATACCTCCGGCACACTGTGGCGAGGGCCGCGTATTGGGGGCCGTCCACAAATTACGTGAGGCACTGAGGGGGGGGGGGGG
>NW_017547619.1:393798-414208 GCF_001854935.1 Bemisia tabaci | reverse complement strand
GGGAGGCGGTCAAGCACTGCCTTACGTAAGCCAAACGCTTATTATTAAGGAGGGAAAAACTTTTTTTTTAGACTGACTAGTCCAAATTTCGTTTTTTAGACGTTTAATGTCTTTTCGTTAAAATCTGATTTTTACTGAACTTCTTGAATTTAAAAACGGGTTATTTTTTCAATACAACTGTTATTCTTTATGATCTCCTACCAGCGATTAGTAATGTTTAAAACGATACAGATTTGTTTCAACACCATTTTTCCAGAACTAAATTTCCATTTTTAGGACCGAAACTGGCAATTTCCGTTGCCTTGTCTAAAAATTGTGTGATCAGGGGGGGAGGGGGGCAATAGGAAGAGTGTGGAAGGGAAAGAGGGCGAAATTATCATGCAACACTCACCATGAGTGGCTTCTAAAATGAACTGATCCTCAAACCAAGAAGTCCCTTACAATACTGCTCAGCATTGCGAGCACCACGAAATTCGGCTACAAATGTCGGCTTTTGGAGCTATGCTGCCACTGCCAATTAAAACACAGAGAATCGGTGCATCCACATTCCACAAGCCAAACCACAGCAGTTTCGCTTCGTTCTGCCGTGATATAGCAAAGAAAGCCGTAAATATCAAAACGAAGTTTTGAGAGAATAGACTCACTTAGCGTATGAGTGGAAAATTTAATTGAAAGACACCTTCGTTCTTGGTCAAATTGTCACTTGCCATCCAAAAGACTCTCAGAAATCGTTTGGATGATAAAAAATCGGTGATAAAAAATCGACCGATTTTTTATCAAATTACTTTTTCATGTTCATGTTAGGCGAGTGTTCGGCTTAGACAGCCATAAATGCTATCTTCTGCATGTTTTCGTGGTTGCGTGTCGGACACACAACAAGGAGCAGCATTTTTACTAGGAAGCACTATTTTTAGTGGCTCTCAGAAAGAATAATGCTTCTTACGGCTGTTTTGTTCAAAACTTAAACAGTCATGAAATTCAGCTGTTATAGTCCCTTCAATGGTAAAAAGTCGGCAATCTCAATCCAGATTTAAGAAGGGTGTGAACGGAGAGAAGGGAAAAGCAGAAATGTAATCAAGAGGAAAAGGCAGAAAATCGCTGTGAGGTGGGGAGGGAGTGCGAGGGGCTGAAAAACGGTTTACGGAGGAGGGGTTCAGCGCGGGGTCTGGTCGGGGATGTTGAGCTGCAACCTTCTAGCCGAGTACGATGAAACTGTCAAGAATACGCAAGTAAATGTGTTCTCCGCCCGGAATGATCCGAAAAAAAGGGAACCGAAATAATTTACACAATATATTCTAATTCCGATGGATGACCGAGTAAATATTAGACGGAGGAGAAGCGGCTAGGCGTGAATGATCGATTGTCGATAATTACCCGTTTGAAGCTATGGTAAAAAATCGATTATTACGGTGTTCGTTGCGAACACCCTGTTTATTGCTCCTCTGCCATAGGTTAAATGTTTGTTGCGATTTGATTCATTTCAATGAACATTCATTTAAAGCAAGAAAATAGGAATGTTCGCTTTGCAATTAGCAAGTAGTTGAAGATGTATGACGCTTCACAGCATTACCAATATCAGGGGTAATCCGTAAAATTTATCGAGGTGAGAAAGAGCTAAATGGAGAGGATTTCTTAAACACACTTAGAAAGGTAAACTTAAAAAGGCTAGTAAAATTTTGTAAAGAAGCGTGAAATTGGCGATATGAATTGGTCGGAGGGTTCAACCACTCGTTTAACTATCACATTATACCTAACTTATAAATCAATGATGTAGGCATCCTTTTTTGTCCTATTGTTGTATTTGTATTGTCGTCATTTAGTATCTACGTTGTATCAAAGCATCCGCCGGACGGTGGGAATGTCCGCCATGGGGTAGTCAAAGTTGGTATTGTTGTGGAAACGAAAAAGATAAAATAAAGGCAGATTCTCATTTATTATGTTATTTATTTAATTCACGGCTTGCCAGAATGCGTAAAGTTTCCTTTCAACCAAAGCTGTTCTCACCTGACACAATATCTGAAGTTAGTAGACCCGGCAACTTGGGAAGGATGCTCCACTAAAGACGCTGGCGTGGTAATATTATTCCTTGAATTATTTTTCCTCACCTTTGCGATCCTCATTTCAGCAATGTACGGTAAGGAAAGTACATAAGCCCAGGCTGGCTTCATGTTCTTTTCTCTTTCTCCCGTCATTGGACGTTGAACTTCTCCTCGCCCGAGCAAGTGTATTAAAAAAAGTTAAAATAGGAACAACTCCGCAGTCCTCACCCACTCCTCAGTATAATCAACATAATTATATCATCAAAGGAGAATATCACGGAAGAGCGTTCAAGCAGAATATGAATGTAAAGAACTTTCGGCTTGACAGAAAAACAAATGAGGGGCTCAGAGGACATGCCGCATAAGAGCAGTTTTTGCTATTTCAAGAAATAAGTGTTTAAAGTTTCAAAAGTACATGGAGCCTCGTGGCGGAAGGGCAGTTGAAACTCACTGTTTGATGCTTTAAAGTTGAGTTTTAGTTGTCAATTTTTCACAGAATATACCCTCCAACTAGTTTCAGTTGAGTTCATGAATACCTCAATTTTCTCAAAAACTGCACTTGTGCGCCTTGTCCTCCAAATTCCCTGAAAACTTACTTACATCCGAAATCGGCAAAAAGGCAAAGCGCCTTCAATTTTGTACATGCAACACGGACATCCTTGGAACACGAATAGTCGCATCCTCGCGCCGCGCCGTGATGTGAGATACAACAAGACAGTGAATTTAGGACACAGTATTAGGAAAGGACTGTGCAATTTTACATTTACGTCCAACATGTTGCTAATTTTTGCGTTTGACAAAAAAAAAGTTGATAACATGATTTCTGTAGAAAATATAATTAAATTCCGGGTGGAAACCTTGTAAAATTTAAATACGGTTGCCGACTATTATTTCAGAAACGACGATATGTTCTACGGTTATTTTCTTCCTTTCCGATTTCTTTTTTATACATCTGGAAGTTGTATGTGCCTTTACGAGCTAAGTGTATTTGGCGGCATTAATTCTGTTACTTTTTGTGTAGGGAGAACCAGTTTAAATAAAATGCTCATTTTGAGACTTTTCCCGAAACATAAGAAAAAGGAGAGGCAAGCTAGATATAACGACCCTATTTACAGCTTTATCACTCGAGCCGCACTGCCAATCCATGAGATACAAATTAATATTGCATTTTCAACTGGTAATTCAGATCTCTCTATAATTATTAGAGGGTATAGCTGGTTGTTCATTCGAAGGTAGATCTATACGATCTTCATATTAATCGATGAATCTCGAATCTATTTCAGTGTTATAGACTGATTTTGCGACTACGTCATTCGATATAATATCGAACTCTTGGTTCAAACCAAAACAAACTAACATAACCTACGAATACTTTACGAGGTACTGGTGTTAATTCATTAAAATTTAGTCACTGACCGATCAAAAATCAATTACGGACTTATTAAACACTTTGTAAGTAAGAAACACTTGAAAGCATCAAAGGGCGCGAATCAGAAACAAGGTTATGTGCTTGTGTACATTGGAATCATGACGTAGTCACTAAATCAGTATATTGCAGGTAGACTCTCTCATTAGCCCAGCAAGGAGAAATTTCTCAAATCAAATACTTTAACTCGTAAGGAGATTGACACGCGCTTTATGGCGACATGAAAACCGAGGTTTACGGGAAGGGCAGGAACATAACCGCAGGGGTGTAGGGGGTGAGTGGGGCACAGTGAAAGGGGAGAGGGAAGCAAAACGAGCAGCGTTGCCACTTCAAGGTTAATTTCATTCACTTCCCCTGAAGGAATCCGTGTGAAAATGGCCTTGATTTCCGAAGACCTGGCAATAAAAACGAGGGACGGCGGAAGAATTCCGGTGTTGACTACTCAATCACGGTGAATCGGTCCCCAGACGGCGCGATGCCCCCGTTTGATTGCTATAAATGATAGATCATCGAGCAAGTTTTGAAGCCATTTGCAACCCTCCCCCGACCCAACCCCCCGCTCGGGACCCGCCCGCTTTTTTTCGGATCTTCTAATCTAAAGTTGAAGTGAATTTTTCAACAGTTGGATTTCGTTCGGAGTCTAAGCGGGTCTCCGACGAATCTAGAGCACCCGCGGGAGGAGAGAGAGAGGAAAAGCTAGGAGGGATTCGAAGAATTTTTAATCAAAGGAGTCTTATCATGGGGACTCCCGCGGCTTTGTTCCGCTGCATTCTCACTCGAAAAAAAATCGACTTTTTCTCCGCTTTTTGCTCTCGGTTTGAGGTTTTTGTTCCCCCGGACGGTTTGAGGAATCGGTTCTGTTATTTTGCTAAAATTTACGGAGCTCTGTAGGGATTGACTAAAATGGACACTGCGTGAATAGTGGTGACGAAAAGCCGAGACTCGTTGGTGTTCATCGTTTGAAGTTAACGGAGTTTGAAAACTGCGAGGAGGAATGACACTATGGATGGAAAAACGAGTATACAAGCCCGCATCACAGATTTTCGGATCCATACACGACAAAAATATTTGTCTTCTTGTTTTACTTTTCGGTTAATATAGGAAGTGAAACATAATCCGAGACAAAATTTGGATTGATTGTGTACACTAGCTTGCATTATCTTGAAATTGTCAACCGAAGGCTAAGGTTATTTTTTGTTTTACTTTCCTTATTAACAAAACTTTCGTGCTGAAATTTCTCTCTGTGTAGTCAAAATTTGTGGTACAGGTCTCCTTATAGTGCACCTCCCTGGAATGTAGGGCTAAGCGGTAAATTTCCTCGACGGAGGAGGGGTCCGGGGGGGCCTCTTTCGATAGAATTTGAAATTTTAACCCCTCTAAACGCAATAAGGCGTCTAAGGGCACATATTGAGAGAGGAAAAGGAGTGGAAATGCCCCTTTATGGACTTGGCTGTAAGCCTATGAGAAACTAAGGGAAATACTTTGGTGAGAAACAGGTGTACAGAATATTTGTAGAGGGGAAGGAAACAACTGTGTGATGCAGGCCATAGTCGTGCGCCTATTTGGTAAATCCGGGCCAGAGAGTAAATACCGGAGTGCTTTGTGCGCGGTACATAGAAAGGGAAAAAAAATTAAAGTCTTGAATATATTCGGGTTAAGTCTGTTAGAAATAGAGGGATCGCCAATATATTAATGCACCTCTATTAGTTAGATGCCTCTACCAGATTAACGCCGAAATGACCTTGAAATGAACTTTCTGACAGCTCATGGTCGTTCTTGAATTCATGCTGGGAAAGCAATGTTCTTATCGTGAGATAACTAGTTTTCACGCTGACACTGAAAGCGAGACCTTCCGAGTTTGGAACCGTTCTTGACAAGAAATAATGCGACATTTAGCGGCATTACGTCGAAAGGAAAGAACTTGCGGCTGATTTCAAATCGTTTTCTAGACGGAGGAACGTAACTCTCTTCTATGGTTGCAAAATTGACTCTAATAATGCAATATTTTCCAAGAATATGACTTACGAGGAGGGGGGGTGGGTTCTATTCAAAACCATGACGGTAAATTTACATTATTTTGTGTACGTCCCTGATAATATTTAATGCCTGCCCTCCAAAAGTAAAAAAAAGGCACAATTCACGAGGATATGGGGGGGGGGCAGACCCTCTGGACTCCCCCCCCCCCCATCAAGCCGTTTGTCTATGCCACTGGGTTTTGTTGTTATACAATCAGCTGATCGATTTTGTGTGTTGCCTGATCTAACTAGTTTCATGAGGCATGACCGCTGATTCAATTACTGATTGAATTAGTTCAATGAACCGTTCATGCTGTGATACGAGTAAAAATCGGAATGTGGGGATCTTACCTTGGCAGCGGTGGAGGAGTAGGGTTCGTCGAAGAGGGACCAGAGCTTGGGCTTGTTGCGCTGCCAGAAGGAGAGGGAGTCTTTGAGGTAGGCCTCCTCGAAGCCGAACTTCTTGAACATCTCTTCGTCTGAGGGCTTGTCCGTGTCCAAGTCCAGCCGATCCAGCACAGCAAGCGTCTCTTGCGTGTCTCGATGCTGACAACAAAAACACAAAAGTCTCAACTTAAACCAGGTTCAATTCCATCGGATCTGGCACACACACACACACCAGGGTTGCCACCGAATCTGGAAAATGAAAATCCCTGACATTTTCCCATTTTCCCAGAAAAATTTTGGTGAAATTCCCTGACAATCGAAGATACGCCAAATAGATAAAATGACATAATTAGAAATAATTTGCAGGCAAAATTTGTTGTCCAAAACGCAAAACCCATTCTAGAAAGCAAATAAAGGCGACTTGGCAATTTTTACCTGACGTTTCCAGGTTATCCCGAACTTTTTTAAATTCCCTGACACATCCCGGTTTCCCTGACTGTGGCAACCCTGGGTTCAGGGCAGCGATTTGACTGCTTATTTAACACACTGAACTAAATTTCTCAATATTTGGACGAATTTCGACCAAACAGAAATATGTGCAGGTGGGAAAGATGGGATGTGCTCGTTAGTCGAGGGCCGTACGAATGAGTTGGAATTAAAAAACGTCAGTGACGTCAGCGGCGACGACGAAGCCGCGGAACGGCATTCCCGGACATTAACTCATGAGCCCTGTCAACAACGTTCTGGAATAATACCCACGGCTCACGAGTCCCACGTACAGTTGGCACGTAGTTCCGTTTGACAGAATGTAAAATCCCATTTTAGAAACTCCAGCCGACATTGGTGAAGATGTATGACACAATTTTGCGGCACTTTGGAACTTACACCTCCGATAAAGACGTCCTCTCTTACCTGCAACCTATTCGGTGGGAGTGTTTGCCGGCAGCTGTGTGAGATTTTTCAGGGTTTTTGACAAAGCGGGCTCTCTATATCCCCAAAAATTCTACCTGGAAAGTGTTTCCGGGCGGCTTTTTTAAGTTTTGACATTTTTGACGCGGCGGATTCTTGACACCCCCAAAAACCCAACCAACCCCACTACTTCGAATGATCTGGGTGCAGATTTCTGATTTTCAGGCTGGAGGGTAAACAGTGTTGTCATTTACACTCCAAAATTGTTATTCATAAAAATAAAAATTGTATGTAAAACGCATGTTCAATGGCATTTCATAAAAATGGCATGTAAAACGCATTTTTAATGGCATATTATAAAAATGGTATGTTTTAGCGTATACTGGAAAAAAAAGTCTGCCGCGGTCAAGCCGTCTCGGAATCTTGAGAAAAAATCAGCTTGATTCAAGAATTTTTATTTTAAAACAAGCAAATTATTGCTAAATTCAAGATTCGAGATTCTTAATTGCAGCTACCTTATAGCTTGGATCACCTGCTAGCTTGATTTAAGCAGCACAAAAATCTTGAGTCAAACCTGCTGAGTCTTACATCAAGCCACCATGGCTGCTAATTCTAAGAAGTTGTTTCTTGATTCAAGATAATGTATACTCGATTCAAGATTCCTGGTTTCAAGCATGACACGAATCTTGGAAATAGCTGAAAAAATTAGACTTAAATTAAGTTTGCAGCCAACTTCTTGAATTAAGTTTCCATTGGATTGTAACCACTCCGCCTTCATTTTGACACGGGCATTAAGTTATACATTCCTACATTCTCAAGTCATTCCAGAAGATCTCCAAAAGCCGCGCATTTTAGCATTGCTGCAAATCGAGAACAAAACCCGCGGCAACGCACGATGACTTCAACATGATCCATGTCGAAGAATCAGTAACGTTTTATCCCTACGTTACGGAATTTTATGAAAAATGAATAAAACTTTCAGTATTTAGTATTGGATCCGAACATTAAACGTAAAATAATTAAGATTCCGCCGGGTAGCTAATTTCAAGCAGCACGGCCATGCTTATTGCAAGCTATACGTTTCTTGGCGGCAAATTTAAGATTTTTTCCAGCTTGCTTCAAGCTGATTTTGATTTGTTTCAAGCTACTTTTTTTTTCCAGTGTAATCCTAGAATTTCTGTAGGTGTCCTTCATACCACAAACCTGTCTTTTTTACGGCGATTTTGGCGCGATAATTTACTTATGAGGATGGGTCATAAAGGAAATCTCTGGAAATCCCCGACACCTACGCAAGAAAGAAATCGGCATCTCTCGAGACCATGGAAATACTCCTGCGGTTTCCTCGTTGAAATCTACGAGTAAAATTCGGCGCTTTCGAGCGGTTCGATTTTTGAATCGTTCATCGAATATTTTTGATCGATACATCCCTATCTCAGCGATGCTTTTTATCGATAACGGTCGTCCGCTATCGATTCGATAATCGAGTCGCAGGTTTCCCGCTAGGAGCGAAGCGGTTTGAAATACGAGGAGCCGGAGGAATAATGCAATTGACCCACTTGAGGGGGAAGCATATTTATTTGTAAATTAAAAGTGATTCTTCGCAGTCGAGTATCAATTATCCGGCCGAGAGAGCGTCAGCGTTTTTAATCAGCGAGAAAGAAGCGCCGAGCGCGCCACGGGGTAACGTCTATTTCAGACCGGAGCGGGGTCGGGAGTCGATGGGTCTGAGAACGAAGTGGGACNGGGGGGGGGGGGGGATGGGGGGGTGAATAAAGACGGAGCGATTGGTACGAAGCGAGAGCACTCCTCGATTGTTTCTTACTGACAAATGCGACCGTTTACCGCCCCACCTGCGTTGCCGCCCTCACAAAATGAGAATAAAATCATAATTAACGGAAAATTCTCGTCTATTGTATAACTTAATCAAACATACAGAGGGGAGTCGATGTAAGTACCCCTTTGAAATATTTCATTTCGAGACTAATGGAGATTTTGCATGTGTGAGGGCTTTGCGAGTAGACTGTTGATTCTTACGTAAAAGTTCGCGAGAGACACGATGGTGCCACTGGTTTTCTCTGAAATCATCTCCCAAGCTCAAAAAAAGCTCTCAACTTGAGGCCAAAATGGAGGGGATATCCCACGCTATCCTGAGAGTCCACCTCTACATCAAAACAAACTCTCCATGCAAAGATAGGGAGCAAATACATTAGCAGTGATGCCGTATTTTTAGTTTTAGAGTCCCCAAATAAAAAAGGCAGCCCTGTCAATGTATTTGCTCCCTATCTTTGCATGGAGAGTTAGTTTTGATGTAGAGGTGGACTCTCGGGATAGCGTGGGATATCCATTTTGGCCTCAAGTTGAGAGCTTTTTTTGAGCTTGGGAGATGATTTCAGAGAATACCAGTGACACCATCGTATTTCTCGCGAACTTTTACATATGATTCAACAGTCAAATTGCAAGCAACGAGTCTAAACTTTAGCCCTACCTCCATCAGGCACATACTCTTAACGGGTCACGGGAAAAAAGTGTTTGGGGTTAACCCCTAAAATAGGCCGGATGCAAACTTTTGTTCGAGCAAAATTAAGACTTGTACCTTGTAGATGAAGTCTCAAAAATCAGGATGAGCGCATCGGCAAACTCTGAAATGCACTCCTAACTTCACAATCTGCGCTTCATTAAGGATACTACGGCACAGGTGAACATTTTGTTAGAGGAGTCGTTCCATTCAATCCCTGCTCAACATGGCCGACGCTTCCGCGCGCAAGTTGAGGAGAGCACGAGGTGAATCAAGGTAGACATCTATCAACGCGAGAACACAACATTGTTTAACAAATGCATGTATAAAAACATATTATTAAGCAGAAGTCGGCACATCTATTTTGCTGCAAGCTCATTACATTCCATTATACTTTAATGGCAGCTGAGATTGCTTTCTAATGTGCTTTCAGACGAGATTAGGCTTCTGATACTTCACATAGCGACGATCAGAGAGGAAGCTGACTTGATTCGAGACGCGAACACTGCCAAAGGATATGAGATGGGAGTAGCCATGGACTGTGTTCCACGTACGTGTCAACAGCGTGATGAGCGGGAGGAGGGTGGGGGGGGGGAGGCAAAAGCAAACTTTAGTCCTGCTGACACGCCCCGAACACACAAAAACACGTCCGAAAGGACGAGCTTTGAGAGAAGTTACTCGACATGAAATCCTCTTGTAGATACACCACAGAGAAAAGCAAAAAGCGATAGGCTACGTGGTGATCAAGTTTTTTCCCCCAGTAAATTAGATGTCAACGATATACGAGAGAGAAGGTTTGATTAAAAACACAATTAATCGATGGTGTTTTTCGAATAGCAACAAAAATGCCACAATTTGTCGTCCCCCGGACAAAGGAACGTAACTCCAAGGGTGTCAAATTGGCTCAAACAATTAATTTATTTTACAAAAATGCACCCGTGCAATTTGCATTCGATTTTTTCCGATTTTTGCCCAAGATCTGAGGAAGCTTCGGTGACATTTTCAGTAAAAATGCCAAGGATTCTCCTGATTAATATTTACTTTGAGAGGGGAAATTTGGCAACATTGAAATTGAGTTACATTCTTTCGTGAAGGAAACGAAGACTTGCCACACTCATAAGAGAATGGATCGGGCTGCTGTCCAGTCATTTCCAACGTTCATATATTTGAGTACATTGTATGATTCGGTTCGCGTTTTAGGTGTGATCGACCATTCAAAAAGCAATATCAGGTTCAAAAAAAAGTGAAGATACTAAATGAGGAAGTGGAGATTTAAAAATCAACCACGCCAAAATCCATCGTAACTTCGGACTTGTCGTGGCAAGAGTCGGTATCTGAGGAGATAACTATTCGTACTCTCTGGTAGGTTTCTTACCTACCCGAAAAGATGAAGGAGTTTTTCGAGCGAAACGCCGCGCCCTGGTAAAAATTGGCGATAAGAGCAGCGTTTCAAAATACCATAGAAATTTTTATAGCCGGCTAAAGAAAGCTACAGAAAATCATATAGCTGGCTGTAGAATGCGGAGAAAATCATACGGCCGGGCTATACGAAGCGATAAAAAATTATGCAGCCGGGCTGTAGTTCCTATCGCCAGGCTTTACACTTTATCGCCTGGCTGTTGCTTTTTCGCCATCGATTGTAAAAGGCTATAAGAAGTTGTGTGGAAATTCGTGTGCTTTGGGAATCATTTAGTTAGATACGGAACCACCTTAATATTTACAAAACACACATTATATTTTCCTATAATACATATTTTTTTCATCAATTAAAATGAGAATAATCTATACAGGATGTGCAAACATTTGAAAACATGAGTTGAATAACGCTGACTCCGCCAGATTAAATATTAGAGCCTAACACAAAGCGGAGCGGCGACGTACTGGCGCCTACAAACCTAACTGGGATACTTCACGCATTGCGCAACGCGTGAAGTATCCCTGTTAGGTTTGTAGGCGCCAATGCGCGTTACGCGGTGGCTGCCCGCCTGCCGCGCCGCAGTGTGCCACGGCGCGCGGCGCTTGAAGCAACTATTTCACACCAGCCAGAGGTATTGCACAGTATCATACGAGACTGGAGGCGCTCTAATATATTAGGAATGGCAGGCATCCATCAAAAGTATACGGATCTTTCCTCGCAAAATAAATCTAGATACTACGGCTCAAAAAGAGAGCAGTAGTCCAAAAACTCACTAAGTCCTAGCATTCGTAATTAGTAACGTTTAGCATACACTTTATCGCCTGGCTGTTGCTTAATCGTCATCGGCTATAAAAGGCTATAAGAAATTGTGTAGCCAGCTGTAGAAGCTATTGGAAATCTTACAGCCGGCTGTAGGTCTATGGTATTTTGGAACACAGATTCTACTGCCAATTTTTACCAGGGCGTAGGAAGACATAATGCTTACACCTTCTCCTATTTCCCCTTCTATCAACATGCAGATGGGATGTGTGGTTAATTTGTTGGCAAATTCAGTTATTTAAAGGTGCCAAATTGTATGATCGCACAGAAGAAATAAATTACGACACAAAAAGAAAAAAAACGAGAAACACTCAGCATCCACCAATTTCACAATTTTGATTTCATTTTGCAATTAGGAACAACAATTACTGGCTCATCCGTAAAAACACGTAAGTGCATAGGAGAGCAAATGGTACGGGCGTTGTTTCTAAACCGAGCCAGACATTGTAGTTCCTAACTGTAAAATGAAGTCCATTTGTACTCATAAATCAATTCCACACGATGAATCAAGTTCAAAACAACAAATCAAAAATTTAAAGTGATTTCAGTGAGATTCCGGTTATGACCGGATAGCCACTTAGGTACACAAAACGAATGACAAAACCTCGATAAAATTGTTTGAAATCAGCCCAGTCACATTGACGTGCAGTTTTCCGATTCAGAAATTAGTGCAAATCGTTACCAAAATCGAAATTAGATTCCAACACAAAATATTGTTTTAATGTCTGAAACAAAGGCTCTTGCTTAACCAACAAATACCTCGGGAGCGGAATCAAAGCGACTAACTATGCTTCTAGCCTGCATAGTTGTCAGTAATCGTATATCATGCTTAAATTCCGGTGAAAAAATAACGTATAGTTATGTGCGTAATTTAATCGGTACGGAATTAAGGACTGTATTTCTATTAAAATAATTTAACCAATAAATAATATCCGGGCTGATCTAATGTTTCATCCCGATAATTTAAAAGCTTTGGATCTTACACTGAGAAAGGAAATCGTAGTTTTCTATATTCGGTTCTGAGATTTCGAACATTAGCAAGCAAACGTGCAGACGATATGGCCCGTCCTACGGGCGCAGCATACATTGAATGACCAGTGAAAATAATGAGTAGTGGCATTCCTAGGCATCTTTTTCGCTTTACTATGGAAAAAGTGTATGAACAAACTAAAGTAGCAACATTCTTTCGGATAAAATATGAACTTACTGGAAATGTTTAAGATGATTCTCTTCGAATTTTTTTGGGAGCAAACGAGCAAGCCCTACCCCCCCTCTCCTTTCATCTATCACTTCTGGAACCAAAATAAGCAAATTTCCTCTGAAAAAAAAGATGCATTGTCGAAATAAATTTGGCACCGTTTGAATGTTCATGAGGCGGCCCCCTTCTTAGCACGGCAGAGTTCCAAGTGCGTTGGCTAGCAAAACTCCGGCCGTCTCATTTTGTATTCGGCGGCATAATAGAGCCATTTAGGAGCATCCCCCGATCAATGGACACCCCCCCCCCCCCCCAACCATAATTCTAACAATATGGGCAAAAACAAAGCTGCAGTGTGAACGGGAAAGGGTGAAAAAAGGGAGACGTATGAAAAAAATAAAATAGAATAAAAAATAAAAAGAGAGAAAAAACTTGACTGATGAAAAGACCGAGGGCAGCTTTTAATATGGGAATATCGGTTGCAGCGGTCGTGATTTATCGGGCCGTGGTGAGCCGAAGCTGCCGTTACGATGATAGGAATGGAGTTTCCCGTGAAAAAATGCCCTTTTTACGGGAAATTCGTCAACGAGGGAGAGCGTCGATGACGGAGTGAGAGCGCATCGGGATCGGTGGGATTCGCGGGAGGGGAGGAGAGGGGGGGGGCGTCATGTTGCGGTTGCACATGATTCGATTCGGCAATAAATCCTGTAGCGACAATAATGACTCGCCGGCCGCTCAGCGAGTGATGTATCGCTTGGGCCGGGATGGCAATCCTTCGCTCGACTCTGATTTTTGCTCGAGCATGCTCAAAGAATCATGCCGTGCTAAGGAGGAAGGCCGTAAGAGCCTTCAGGCGTTGCCAAATTTCGTTAGGTAAATCACTAATTTTTAAGAAAATTTGGGAATATTTCCCCTCCGTTTACTCGGATAATTTTGGTTGTAATTTGATCTAAATTGTCTGAAAATTTCAGGGAAAAATATTCATAACTTTTCTCAAAAATAAACATGTTTTCGGAGGAAACTTGGCAACTCTCGAATGTTCATGCGGCGTTCTTCCTTAGCACGGCGGAATAGGTTTGGATGGATCTGCAACGGCAAAGGACCACGTACAAGAGTTCCCCGAGTTGTGATGAATGGGTCCTACGGTCTTACAAAGTGCAGCACTCCAACCCGAGGGACAATGTAATTTTCACTTTCTCCATTTTTACTTCTTTTTTTTTTACTTTGCCAGTGTGTCTACTGGTACCCTGTCATTCAAATTCCTTGTTTTTTCAGTACTTTTTACTTACATTCCCAAAAATTCCTTTATTTGGCGACTCGCAAAAATCCTTGCTTTTTCCTTACCTCACGCACGTATTTTTAACCTGTACATGGATTGGGTAAGTGGAATAATGAAATGCCAAGGAATAGACCGCAAAGCAAGAGGAATCCAACCGGGAACTTGATACAGGATTATGTTAAGAAATCGTATACCCCTCAGGGTACTTTTTAGAGTTTATCAAGGAAATCTCGAATTTCCATACCTTCGAGGAAAATCCGTGCCTTTTCCGTACTCCGGTACCAACCTACCAAAATCCGTGCTTTTTCAGTGTACCCGTACTTTTTTCGTACAGTAGACGCCCTACTTCCGTTTTTAACTGCTTTCAATGCAGCTGATGCTTAAAAATCTTCTTTGGACAGTTAACACTATGATGTGCGAAATAGGACGGCTCAGAACGGGACAAAGAGCCCGTCCATAAATCACGTAACGTTCTTGAGGGAGGGCGGTTCAAGGAGAGCGTTACGCCATTTTTTTTTACGTGTTTGATAGGGACCTACGTCACAAAATCAATCCGAGGGGGAGAGGGGTTGAAAAATGCCAAAAAAGCGCATTACGTATTTTATGGACGGCCTCAAATTAATCAGTTATTCTGGTCACAGTATGGTGCTTTGATTTTTGATTCTTGTAGATTCGCAAAAGTAATAAGATCAGTCCAAACAGAAACTCTCTACGCTCGGTATTAACCGAGATATCGCCCTTTGAAAAATTCATTTAATGACATCATCCACCAAGGTAGTGACACCCTTGGTTTCTTCGACCTTGCTTTTACTTGTCAGGGCGACGCTAGTTTCCACTGGTCACTCACTGTGAAACTCAGTCGAAACCATGCAGGAGGAAAAAACCAAGGGTGTCACTGTGAAACTCAGTCGAAACCATGCAGGAGGAAAAAACCAAGGGTGTCACTCTGTCACTACCGTGGCGGATGGCGTTTATTGATTTGATTTGAATTTTTTCCTTCTTGACTTGGATGACTCAGGAGAAACTATAACGCAAGAATCTGAAGGGTCGTGCTTAAGACTCGTCAGAAAATTTAAACTCGTACTGCCGCACCGTGCATCAAGATAACATTTTGCGTCATATTTTTTTTCATGCCCGTATTTGTGTTTGAAAATCGAGTAATTCTGTTAAATAAGGAGTTATGACCAATTACATGCTTTTCCGGGTCAAAGCTTTTCTGATTTCTTACACTCTGAAGCACTGACAGGAACAGTTTCGTTGGCTGTAATTGATAGGACAATAATTGACCAATGCGTCATGCCTTAATTACAAAATGCAGTTGGATGGCGATTTCGATTTACTGCTTGATGCAGCCGTGGAATGCGAAGGAAATACAGAGCTCGAAATCAGGGCATTATGACAAAAGCACTCGCCGATAACTACCCCCAAAACACTAATTATCCTCGCGGCGTTAGAACTCACCCTGTCACCGAATGAATTTGCTCTGGATATATATCACTGCTCATTCACTTCCGTCCATTCAGCTAGATGAAGCTGCTCCTTCAAATGATCCTTCCTGCGTGACACAATGGCGCATGCTGTCACACATGTGTTTCAAAAATATATTCATGCTATGCCATAATACATATACAATAGATAATCAATTATCCGGTTTTATGTGGCGGAGGTCCGCGCTGGATAAGAAAATGATAGATTGAAAAAGAGAGGGAAAAAATGTACAGAATGCCATTTAAGACTCTGTTTGTGAACAGAAAGCACAATATTAGCCAATTTTCCAATTTTTTGGTTTTTTTTTGGTAAAACATCCTTTTGTTAAATAAATATGACCAAAAATCATACGTTTTCAATTTTGCCCTAAAACCGGTTTCCGCCGTGTCGTGCCTAATATTGCCACGTTTAAGTGGTGGATCAACCGAAGGCACGGATAGATGATCTACCTTCCTTGGCCATCAACAATTTTCTCTAACCAGAGAACTATGCCAGCAGATTAAGTGGATTCGAAAATCTTGTTAATCAAGATGTGAGATGAATCTGAAAAAAATGTGTTCGTACGGCTTGTGGAACACTTCGTCGTCCAGTAGTGAAGCTACTCCCTTTACCGGTTGCCGAGAATTAAAAACTAATCCTTGTTTTCAGAGAAATTCCGGTACCAACAACAACACCGCTACCGCTACGGTTCAAGATCGAGTTTCTACCCCTGCTGTCACTCAGCCCCAAATTTCTACCGCAACTTCTGATTCAACTTCCCCTCCCTCCACACGGTCTTCTCAAAATTCAGACTGCCCAAATCCCTCCGCACGACCCAAAACGATGACGGAATTTTATGGGAAACAAAATCCCGAATACGTTTATGTACCGCCCGGACACGATCCCCCTAAAATTTGGGACGATGTCACCGTTTATTATTAAATATCATCGTTTAAAATTCAACGTCCGTCTTAAATTCGACGTTTTGAAAATTCTCTCTACTGCCACGTTTTCCACTTTCCCTTTTCCTAATCCGTTTCTTTTATTCTGGTTGACCTTACAGATGTCGACTCGGGAGAGAGTGATCGGGCTTTTTCTGGAGATCGCCACTTGCATCAGCTGCAAGAAGACGACTTCAGCTCCATTTGGGGCATGCAAGTTAGATCATGTGCAATGTACTGTCTTCCAGGGAAGGGACTCTCGGAGGAGATGTCCTCTGTGCCATAACAAGTTAAGAAGGAACCGAATGTTAGATCGTTTCGAGAGAGCCATATTTGATGAGGTCTAGATTTTCCCCGGTCCCCATCAAGATCAACTTTAATTCAATCATTCAGAACTTCAGGGAAGTTCAGGGGGGCCATAATGAAGCGGGTCCCCCTTGGTCGCCAAGGAAATAAAAATTTTAGTCTCAAATCGATCTCTGCCTTATTTCCTGTGTCTAAAAATCTCCGTCTAAAAATCCAATCCTAAATCTTCCTTGGTCCTCTTTTCGTCTATTCTTTCCTGTTAAATATAAGGTAAAAGCTCCAAAATCAAGTAGTTCAAATCCTTCAAAATTTCAAAAGGTTTGGTTTAAGGAGGAGCTTAGTTCATTTGGGGGGCAGTTCAAAATTCAGTGTTACCACGCAAAATTCTGAATAGGGGAGGATTGCTTCATTTATTGCTACAATTCCTACACCACTTGTGCTCCGCTTAAGATACTGATCTCGTCGGAGTCGTCCAAGAAGACAATTACGCATGAATAAAGTCGTATGGCGAGGAAAAAGAGGGGGATACGTATGCGAGGGGTCGAAGGATCCGTCTCGCTCCCAAAGGGAGGAGGAAAAAGCACCGACGGGGTATAAAACGATTTTTTGAAGGGACGCAAGTTGCTGATAAGTGAGGGGAGCGACGAAGATTATTATGAGGGATACATTAAGCACCTGAATGGGCCTCGGGAAGATCAGTGTCACGACTATGAATGGGTCATCGGAAAGGTCAACCCTCATTTTTATCGGGGTTGGTTAGCGTTGCGGTCCAGTCAACGCAGCGGTCGGTGTATTTTCTCGGGAATATTGCATTTTGTCTTCGCCGCTTGTTGGATATTCTCCTTAGCTGCTCGGCCGTTCCATCATCTTTTTATTAAAACCTGGATGTGATGTTGCCTCGCAAGTCTCGTACTCGACGTTTCCAACATACTTTTCTGCAGTCTCTTGGGGCCTTTGGATGTAGGTGTAGGCAGGTGAATAGCAATGGCAAAACATATCAAGAGTGGGTCAACTGCTTTTTTTAAGCCTCCTGATCCCGGTTAACTCTTCTGATCTCAGCATACACTAGAAGAAGAAGTCTCTTGGATCCAGAGTCTAGACTTTCAAAAAATGTGCAAGAAAAGATCAGATTTTTGCCCGAATTAAAAGAAAATCCGCTTAAATTAAGAGGCTCGGCTCTCGATTCAAACAAAAATCCGAGAGCATGAAGAGTTTTTTTCTTGTTAACTTTTTCAATGGACTCTGGATACAAGGAACTTTTTTTCCAGTGTGCCTTTGACAACTGTAGCGCTAACCCTTTCCGAGTTTTCCAGAATAATATCGTCATTGAGCGTATAGGAGTTCGGTACCTCGCCCACACATGTATGGGGAGGTCGGACGGAATCCACCTCCAAAAAAATACGTTCGTCTGCGATTGAGTCCATCCATGTGACACAACACAATGCTCTTTTGTTTTATGATATTCGATAGAGATTATGAAATTATTTGCCCTCCACTCTCGAAAGCACTCGGTTACGCCGACTCTTGATGTGCAAATAAGAAAATTGTAAAAACGTCACAAAACCGGATCAATTTGCATATGTATGTACGTTCTATTTAAAAATTTAGAGACACACATTTTGTTGTTGTGCCGTTTGTGTACATCTATTGACTTCATTAAGAAGGTGCTGGGCTCTCTTGATCATTATTCGGTCCGCTTTTTACAGGGGCTCCATCTTCATGCTACCACAGGTTATAACAGTGGGCCGCGCACAATGGAAAGAGTCAATGGAAGAAGTCGGACAAAATTTTGAAACTTAAAAAGCTCAAAACTCTGTTTTTACAAAACGTAGGGGTCTTAAAAGCGGTACCATTGGTTTCCACGTAAAATTTTTTTGGAGGCTTCACCCTTCAAACGATAAAATCTCACGAAATAAACGTCTAAATTTGCGGCTTTAGCCAAAAAATTAATGTCCAACCTCTCCCATCGACTCGCTCCACGGTGCGGCGTTGGCTCATAAACGGGAGGATAATGTAAATAAATACACGGAGGAGAGATGCAGAAGTTGAGGTTTCTCTTTCTTGTCCTTCGTCCTTTATTCATCATCATTGCCATCTTCCTATTTGACTATACGATTCAGGAATAATTATTTTGTCCCTTTCGCAGAAATAAGGGAAGAGGACTGAATCTCCTTAATTCCGATATACGCGTTGCCTCCGTCATCAATGATGATGTGAAATTGCGGCGAGGAGCCATTTCAAAGAGATAAAGCGTAATGAATAGGAACTGAACGGGGGGGAGGGGGTCCGCTTCAGAGGGGGATGCAGCGAAACGAGGAGGTCTATTGGATACCCCGACGAAGATACAAAATGGAGTCAGTGGCGTGGCGTGAATTGCGATAAATCGATTGTTATGCCGTTTAAATCTATGGTAAAGAATCGATTATTAAGGTGTTCGCTACGAACACCCTATTTATCGATCCTTTTCCATAGGTTTAAATGCCATAACAATCGATATATCGCAATTCACGCCACACCATGGAAGCGGAGATCCCCTTCCCTCTTGGGGAACACTTTTGAAATACATTCTTGAAGCCTAATCTCCAGATAAGCGAAGATGCAGTCGAAAATAGCCCATCAGCTATCATTTGTTCCCGCAGTTGGTCCGATTAGGAAACGTAATGGGGTTCTCTTTAAGTTAAGATACAACTGCATTATCATGCGGAAGTCACACGCTGATCCTTCACTCATTTTCTTCTGTTTGCCTCCAGTTATTTTTGAGAGCAATTCATACTACATATCCGCCCAAACCTTATCAATTAATTAAAAAAATTACATCTATTCAAGTTAAGAAGTTCAGTTGCGGCTTTGGATAAAATAATGGAAAATTTGCTCGAAAAAATGTTATTGCTGCATCTGAAAGTGCTTCGCGAGCTGTTTTCATATTTTTTTTTTCTGGCGTACACTGAGAAAGAAAGAATCTTGAATTTTCCGCCAAGAAGTATTTCTTCTTAAATCCAGAATTTTTCTGGTTAATACAAGCTACTTTTTTGCTTAACCCGAACATTATTTTTCTTGTATCAAGAAAGTTAGCTTGAAGCAAGATAAAAAAAATTCTTAGCGGCAAATTCAAGAATCATCATGCTCGATCCAAGCTACTTTTTTTCAGTGTAAGAAATTGTAGGAAAATAGATTTGAGAGTGAAAAAATCTCCCTTCTTGTGACGTCATCAGGCGGCATTTCCTATTTACACGTATATACGTATTCAGATTAGGTAACATGGTCATAACTCCGAAAATAATTGTTCACCATAGAAACTAAGGATATTCTCATGCCCAATTCGCTCAGCAGTTCCTTCTTTAACATGAAATTCACAAAATTTCAGACACCTGCAAATTCTCCATTGTTGGTAACGCACATGGTTCTTATACACGTTTTGTACGAATACATTTTAGCTCACGTGGAGCTCACTATGAATAGGGCACTTAATAAATTATTTGCAATTCAAGAAGACGAATTAAATTTCTTACATTCTCTTCTTGTTTACGAGATATCAAAATTAAACCCTTTGATGCTTAAACCACGAGGGATGAGAGCCTGACATAAGCCCCATTAAAACCATCCAAGCAGAGGAAATTGAAAATAATCCGGATTTGATAGGATAATTGAAAGCAAATTCGCTACCCTTGCGTAAATAAACACGCTGCCTCGAGGCG
>NW_017547619.1:294047-391766 GCF_001854935.1 Bemisia tabaci | reverse complement strand
GAGTTTATACCCATTCATATTTTGGCAAGAGAGTTGGGCATCTCAAAATCAGCATCACTCCCATTTTTTCATGCATTGACCGGGTGTGATAACACTTCCTCCTTTGCCGGATATGGTAAAAAGTCTGCCTGGCAAACATTCATAAGAAACCCAGAATTTACTTGTACTTTTCAGGAACTATCCGAAATGCCAGAAGATCCCTCCAACTGCATAGAGAGGGTAGACAAATTTGTAGTCCTCATGTATGACAAATCCTCGTCCCAAACATCCGTTGACGCTGCCCGTAAAGAACTCTTTACTAAGAAAAAGAGGTTTTTTGATCGGCTTCCGCCGACACGCGCGGCTCTTCATCAACATATTTTAAGGAGCGCATACCTATATAGCCGGTTACTGTTGGGGTCAGTGCTTGGTCCGAGAGCCAATTCTTCCGGACCCCCAATCGTGGGGCTGGAAGAAAACATCTGATAGCGTGGAATGGGAGCCATTGTGGTCAACTAACCCAGAGGCGTCAATTGCCTGCAGAGAGCTTTTGAGCTGCGGTTGCAAAAGTTGCGACACCAACCGATGCAAGTGCAGGAAAGCATCTCTGCAGTGCACATTGCTGTGCAATTGCGGCGATTTGGAACTATAAATTCTGGCCCGGCTTAAAAACATCGTATGTGCCATAGTTTCCCTATGCTTATAAGTGTTTTTTCAGATGAGCCAGAATTTATAGTTCCAAATTGCAAAATGCAGTCCGATTATAATCCAATTAAAGTATACCTCTGCATTCAAAATTCAAAACAAAACTCAACAATCAAAACTCTATTAAATTATTATTAATTAAAACAAAACAGTCATAAAAAATGTTGATGATTTAAGGGTGGAGTAGGTTAGCGGGTCGGATTCCTCCCCTCACTTAACTGAGCCGGTAGTCCAACCCCGCACTGCTACATAAGCTCCGGAGATGTGGTCTTGGTGTTTAAGATATGGACCAATTGTGAATGTTTCCTACATAAATTCCTGTAAGCACTGTTTTCACTTCAATTTTTTTTTTATTTATTTTTTTTTTTTTACAAAATTAGGTTCCCTATCTTAAAACTCTGGAAGCCGTCTTCTGAGAACTTTAGCGTATGCAAGCATATTTAGATAACATCTTGGTGGCGCAGCACCGAAAAAAAAAAAAAAAAAAAAAAAAAAAAAAAAAAAAAAAAAAAANCCCCCCGAGATAAATGTGCGTCAGATTTTATTTTGTTCGCTTAATGTTTGATACAGCTATCACTTGCGGTATAATAAACTCGACAAATCCATTCAGCGCAAAACAATCCGGAACTTCAGCTCTCAACCCCTTCTGTTGCCGTGCGCTCGCTAGTGTATGTGTATATATATTACCTACAAAATTTAAGCCCTATTTTAAAGGTGCTTAAGTAGGACGATGTATTCATGATTACTTTTAAAACGGCTCATCATCGAGATGAAACCCAGACAAGCCGTCGATTCGTCGGTAACACGGTACTGCGCCGCCGCGCGCTTGCCGCGGCGGGCAGCGCGGCGCGCGGATCTGCCTCAATAAGGCCGGTTCCCCGTCCCCCGATGGTTTTTCCCGTTTTACGCCTTAAGTATCGATCCTACAGAAAAATTCATAACAACAACTTTTGTTCCTGATAAAATTTCCCATCGTTCTGTCATAAAAAAAATACGCTAACATTAACTGGTCAAAAGTTATTCAAAATTCAAAATTTGGGGGCCCCCCTACCCCCCCAGGGGGCTCAGATTTTTGGGGTCTATGTTTAAATCGAATGTCTATAGGGTAGAGATGAATCCCTGAAATTTTCATACTTTCTTCCAGAAGTGCACGATTGTTATGATATTTTCTAGTTATCGGCCCCACTAAAATGGATAATATGACTTACCCTCGCGGTAAATCTACCAAAAAAGTGAAGCCGTTTCATCTTGGACCGCAACAATGCATGGCGCGGCCAAGCCGAGCCTCACCGCGTAGTAGTCGCCGTTGGTTCGGACCGCATAGCGCTCCGGGGGCGGACCCCCTAGTGAATTCATAAGCATTTTAAGCATGGAAATTTCATGCTCTTTCATTCCGGTGAGAACACTTTTTTGCCTCAGACTCGCCGTTTTTAAGATAATTACAGATTTTGTTGAAAAAACGTGATTTCTCGCAAGATTTGACTTTCCTAGCCGCAGGAAACTACCGCCATATCTCACGAACCAGAAGTCGCAACTTGATAAATGTATAGTGTTTCTAATAAGAAATTTTATGATCTTTTTAAAAGGTTCAGTGACATTTTTCCGTAGGATCGATATTTTTCAAGATATAAGCTAAAAACCGGTCGCCGGCGGCGTATTTTGGCCCCCCGCCCCCCCTTTTTTCAAGATGGCGGCCTTAGCGGACGGCCGATTTTGGTAAACTTTTGATATGTTGTTCTGGTAGCATAATGCAACATGTTTCCGCAAAAAAACCTTCTATATATGAATTTTCCCAGATGACCCTCATTTAGAGCTAAATTGACTGGACTAAAACATCAGAAGTTTCAGAATTGTTGAGTGTTTCAGACTTGAGGGTAATACATAGAACCAAGGTGTTGTTGATATAATTCTATATAATTCATTTTCGGCTTGCTCCAACATCAGAGCATCAGCCGAATTATCGAGAGAATTAAAGAATTACATCCACAACACCTTGGCTCCATTTATTACCTTCTATACAAAATGGTGTTCTTCAAATGAAGCTCTACGAGTGTTTCAGACTATCACTGCTCTGGGTACCACCTCTTACTTCAAGGGGACTTAAGATGGATTACTCATCACAGAGTAAAGTAAGAACGTTTTCGTTGTGTTCCTAAAAATCCTAGGGGACAGCACCCTCTTCCAAATGTGTCCATTCAAACACTGGAAAGAAAAACACATTGTATCCAGAGTCCAGACTCTTAAAAACATCGACGAGAAAAATTACTCTTGATTCAATCAGAATCAAGCTTAAATCAAGAACCAAGCCTCATAATTTAAGCGGATTTCAACTTGATTCAAGCAAAAATCCGATTGAATCGAGAGTATTTTTTCTTGTCAATGTTCTCAAGAGTCTGGACTCTAGATCCAATGTGTTTTTTTCCCCCAGTGAGAAATATTGTGTTCTTGCATTTGTTTCTGTACATGAGGACTTATCTGTGACAATAGCGGATGTGAAAAATACCTTTTCGAAACACGCTTAAAAAACTGTTTTGCTCACACAAAAATTTAATATGTTTGGCTCTGGCATAATGTACAGATCCCGAAGATCACATCTCAAGTATTTTCTCGATGCCAAAACAGTTTTTTGAACGTGTTTCGGGAAGGTAATTTTTCACATCCGCTATTGTTACAGATAAGTCCTCATATATTGCTTGATGCCTGCGACACGCTCTTCGATTTGTATCATGATCTCATTTACGAAATGCAGTGGCGAAGTGTCAATTTCGGGAAGAGGGGCTTTAAAGGGGCGGATGTGGGGTTCCTCGGGGCTCTTGCCCCTTGCCCGCTTTTCGTCAACTGGCTCAACGGGCTCAATGGACGCTACCCCTCCGACGATCGATCTTCCGCTACGAGGAAAAGGGAGAGAGCATTAAGGGGGGGGGGGGGGGGGAGCACAGCTCAACGGTACTTGAGAAACTCTCAACCTGTAGCTACGGCTCTTCACTGGCCACAAACAACGCGACGCGCTGATAAATTCGCCCGTCCAAGTCATGGAGGTTTTCATTAATTCTCAACGTCACCCTGTTGCCACTCTCGGACGAGGCTGGGGAAATTCGGGGGTGAGCCGGCCGACGATTTGTCACACTCGCCGTCAAAGGGGACTCTCCACGGGTGCGCCTTGATACCGAATCGCCGATCGGTGTTTCAACTCGTTTCTCGATCAACCGAATCAATCAAGGTGATGCGAGGGAGAGGGTATGACCCCATCGACAATTTCAACTGTGTTACCGCAAAACATACTATCGATAACATAAGAATCATTGGTTGGATACATGAACTCTAGCGTAGTTTCGAGGAATATGACTAGAAAAATGGACCATTTTCAGGATATGCAGTGGGTCTTCCGCAAGTAAGAGATACAGCCAATTTTCAAGGGTAAATTCGCTCGAAAATCATGTTGGGCGCATAAAAAAGTATCGACAATTTCAACTGAGATACCGCAAATATACTACCGATAACATAAGAATCATTGGTTAGATACATGAACTCTAGCGTAGTTTCGAGGAATATGACTAGAAAAATGGACAATTTTCAGGATATGCAGTGGGTCTTCCGCAAGTAAGAGATACAGCCAATTTTCAAGGGTATTTTCGCTCGAAAATCATGTTGGGCGCATAAAAAAGTATCGACAATTTCAACTGAGATACCGCAAATATACTACCGATAACATAAGAATCATTGGTTAGATACATGAACTCTAGCGTAGTTTAGAGGAATATGACTAGAAAAATGGACAATTTTCAGGATATGCAGTGGGTCTTTCGCAAGTAAGAGATACAGCCAATTTTCAAGGGTACATTCGCTCGAAAATCATGTTGGGCACATAAAAAAAGTCTGATGTCCAGTCCTTAGCGCGCTATCTATGTAGTTTGAGACACGCTTTTTCTACCGCGTTAGCGGCCAGTTTTTCTTGGTGGCTGTTAGTACGCTTTGCCTGAAGAGAGACCTAACCTAAGTAAACAAACAATCTTGGAAACAGTTGTAAACTCTCAGTGCGGGAGATTTCAATTGATTCAAAGCATTGGTTTTTGCAAAATAAAGGAAGAAAAGGAAACAATTGCATGAAAACGAATGAGATCATACAATAGAAAAAGATAGTTAATCGTTTGTTTATTTCGGGTGGTTCTTTCTTACTCTTCTGCCTGTGCAGACCTGGTCGGCGGTGATGAAGAAAAACCGCGCGCGGACGCGGGAAACGCGGGGCTGTGCCTCTTGCGTGCAACAGACATGGTAAAGAAAAAAAAGGTGAAAAATAACTTTCAATGTTTTAAAAAAGACCCTTAGCTGCTAGGTACTGGGAGGGATTTAAATGCTGAACTGCGGCAGTTAGCTTCTCAAAACTGGCGACATAAGATACAATTAATCGATGGATGAATTTTAAGAGACGCAGTAAGTTGTTTCCTTGACGCAACAAGTGTTTTCCGCAACTTACCACAAAACTGTCAAGGGAACGGTTTTCCTTATTATAGTGATGAATCTTTTTTTCAGAATGTTTTTTCCCGATCATGCATCGTTCTGTGTGTGTTATGGTAGGAAGCGGCAATACTTAGATATTTAATCAGTGTTCGGTGTAAACTAATCCCGAACTGCAATGGAAGAAAAAACACATTGGATCTAGATCTAGCTTCAAGAAAAGGAAGCTATTCACCAAGTTGACACGCACATTCGAATTAGTGCCGGCAAGGAAAGGTGCGCCCGCGCGCACCATATACAGCGCCTTCAACATCGAACAGATACTTCAAACGTTACACCGTTACACACTTACGTTCTGATGCTCGAATTGCCTATACTACGCCGGCTAGAGCGTGGACCATGTTTAAAGCTGTACATGGTACATGCGCGATCCACGGATTGTCGACTACTCAGGATCTTAAAAATAGGTACTGAAAGCAAATACCTTAAGGGATAGAAAATGTGGTTTTATTCGTGTGCAGCAATGTCTGTGCCACTAAACTTACAAAACTAATAAGCTCACTTTGCACCAATTTTACACAATAAACCCGAAAGGAAAAAGAAAAAAAAACGTTCACTTATCACCAGATATTCCATGCACTGGAAAAAAAACACATTGGATCTAGAGTCCAGACTCTTGAAAACATTGGCAGGAAAAATGACTCTTGATTCAATCAGATTTAAGCTTAAGGTGATTCGATGGACGCCATATTTTGTGTCAGAACAGCATGCGATATATCGCATCAATTGGTTCCATATTTTCAGCTACTCGTCATTTTTCTCCTATTTTGAGATCGCAATTCTGTTGTCAGGAGTCTAAAGCACTCACTTACCAATTTTAGCAGAGAAATTCAACGTAATAAAGGCGTGGTTTTTTCAGAGAGAAAATATCGCATTCGAGTGCAGTTTCGATATCAGTATCGAATGCGATGTTTTCTCTCTGAAAAAACCACGCCTTTATTAAGTTGAATTTCTTTGTTAAAATTGGTGAGTGCTTTAGACTCCTGACAACAGAAGTGCGATCTCAAAATAGGAGAAAAATGACAAGTAGCTGAAAATATGGAACCAATTGATGCGATATATCGCATGCCGTTCTGACACAAAATATGGCGCGTCCATCGAATCACCTTAAATCAACAGGAAATCCGCTCAAATTTAGAGGCTTGGTTCTTAATGTAAGCTTAAATCCGATTGAATCAAGAGTATTTTTTCTTGTCGATGTTTTCAAGAGTCTGGACTCTAGATCCAATGTGTTTTCTTCCAGTGTGTGGTACACGGGCGGTATGAGAGTACTCGGGGTTATGAGCCAAGCGGCAACACTTATATATTTAATCGGTGTTCGGTGTAAACTAGTCCCGAACTGTGGTTTACCGGCGGGATGAAAGTACTCGGGGGCATGAGCCAAGCGGCAACGCACCGAAGCGAAGGTCGGCTCTTTGCGAGCCACTTCACTCACGTGCTCATCAGAGAGCTCATCTTAAGGAACTCGATACCCGCAGCCCTCTTCTCTCATCCTAACGACTGTCAATGTGACAGTGTCACGCGGAGATGGGCTTGGTAACGGACAGCCATGAGTAGCAGTGGCGTGGCGTGAATTGCGATACATCGATTGTTGTGTCATTTAAACGCATAGAAAAGGATCGATAAACTGGGTGTTTGCAGCGAACACCTTAATAATCGATTCTTTACCATAGGTTTAAACGGCATAACAATCGTTATATCGCAATGCACGCCACGCTACTGATGAGTAGGGCTGCGCCGCGACTCCTACGTTCTGTTTATGCTCAACGAGGGGACCTACACGACATACAACGACCAACTCGATAAAACCGCTCAAATGCAGGCAGCCAACGTTCTCCAACACCGATGACATTTCTCAAAAATTCTCTTCCGCTCTTAACTTCGGCCACCTCAGGAGTGCTCCTTTCTGTCACGAGGGTGACATATCATCAGTTGGACCGCGTTTAACAGAAAGAGACCAAGCCACATCAGCTGCTGCCAAATTTAACTGGGAAATTTAATTTTTTGCGGGAGAACTTTCATGCGGATTTCTTTGATATGTATAAGGAATTTGCTTCGGACTATGGAGAAAATTCACTGAAATTTGCACAAAAATCCGCACAACCGTTTTCACGTAAAAAATGAAATCGCACAATTATATTTGGCAATAGCTGATGTGGCTTGGTTCCTTTCTGTTTAACGCGGTCCAGTTAACAGGCTTTTCTGCCCCTAGCACATTGAGAAAAAAGTGCGTTTCATCCTGCACGTAAGCTGAGAGAGTAAAAGTGAAGCCCTACTAGTGTCTACTAAAACTGGCGGGCAAAAATTAAGCACGTTTATAGTACGTTCCCCAAAAAATAATATCTCATATACAGAAAAATTCTGTACCTAGAGGAAAACTAACAAGGACAGCGTGGAGGCTACCTTTAATGTTCATCTTCCATCGCATTGCCAAGGCGCAATGATACAACTATACGTACTCTCGGGAAAGCGTGAGGTATCACGCCACAATTGAAGGCGTTTTCGAAACTGCCAACTTTTTACATCGGGATTCTTGTGTCGCATAAATAGGGACTTTCCTAAAATTGAGGAGCAAATATTAAGCCCATATCCAAATAATTCAGTACCTCATAAGCAGAAAAATTCAGAATTTTTTTTTGTACCTTCAAGTAACGCAATTCAAGCGCAAAGCGCGAGAAAAATGACGTAGCCAGAAAATTCGAAGCTCATTGATGGCCTGAGGATTTACTGACTTCACAATCACGATCTGGCTAGAAAATGCTGTAATGAGAATCGTTGCAAAACGGATTGCACTTTTTCCGGGTTGTTTAAAAGAAACACCTGTAGCATGAAGCACAAAATTCCGGACATTAATTGAAAGGGAATTTTCGTACTTCTTCAGTACTTCTGGACCGCCTTACAAAAATGAGTATAATTTCCGGACCAGTTGACACCGTGTCCACATCCATCGGCAAAGCAAGTGGAGCAATGGAAACTACTTACCTCTTCCTCTATTAACCAAGAAAGAGGAAAAGAAATCGGGCCAAAAAATTGGTATGCATGTTGTGAACATATCCCTCCTTAACCCGTTTTTTCAGTACAGATGCGCCTCTAACCTGATTGGTGCCCGATTGATTGTAGCAACGGTAAAATAACACACAAAGTGAGTCAGAATAGTCTAGTTCACGATCAAACATGCGGCTAAATTATCTCGATACTTCGAATCTTTTATTAAGAAACATTATCATCGTTAAGTAAACATTGTTTAATTAACGATGAGTGAAACACCAATATCTCTCTCGGTAGAGTGCTTGTTACTTTTACATTTGAAATGGCATTCTTGTTTTTTTAGTAAATTACCACCGGTAGATTTTAGGAAAATAAGCTGCAATGACAAGAAAAATGGTATCCGCCGCAACTACGAATTCAATTTATATGCGAAATCAGTAAAGAGAGGGGGAAATCTATCGCCTCTGCGTGCGCTGTAGATCGGCCCCGAGAACCGATGTAAAATGCACGAAGGAAAACATCAAAATCTAAACACTCCGAGGTAATCGCACCCCATATTTTCGACCATGATTAAAAAAGTATTCTCCTACGGAAAACAATTCCGGTTACTTAAAAAATATGGCGAGAGAAACAACCAGATGAAATAACACGAGAAACGCAAACTAGCACTAAGTGAGTTTTTTAAAATGTTTGTCCCGGTTCTGCGTGTAGGGTTGGCCGGGGGCAAGTTGGGGGTCTCGGCGAGTTCGCGGCTGGATTACCTCGGCGGTGCCTCCGCGATAAATTTCCATAATTTCAAGGAAAAACTGGCGGCAGACGTCCGGCTCGGAGACGCTTCGACGGAATTTTTCTGACTGTCGTCCTCGCTCCTCGAGCGGTGTACATGCAAATGCTCTCGAATAAATAGTTTATTTCCTGGAAAAATAATCAACATCATTGCCGAGTCCCGAGTGCGGGTGTCGCGTCGCTAGGGGTGCGAGGGCCGAGGGGTTCCCGGACATGGCGGCGGGGCGGCGCGCGGCGGTGGGGGCAGCGGCTCGCGGTTGTCGAGGGTGGAACGAGGGGTCATCAGCTTCAGCTCCTTACTGCGTCTCGTCGATAAGATGCAGAATTTTACGATGAGTCAACTACTTCCGGCGAATAATCCAAGTAATTGCATTTAAGGTGAATTTTCGAGACGAGAGCAAATTCCCATTCCAACTCCAGATATGATTTCCAAGCTCCATGCTGCGAAGTTTGGCAGGAATTCACAGTAAAGGGAAATGAGAGTATTACGTAAGCCACGTGAAAGAAAGATGAGAGGGGGGGGGTTCTTTGTTTTCGTATCCATCTTAATCGCACGCAAGGTACATTATACACATGGTATTCTAAACATGACTTGAGTGAAATTAGACAGAGGTTCTTTCTTTAGAGCCCATTTATGCACGCGATTCGTGTCGCCGTGTCGCCGGCGGCAGTTGTCGCCGCGACATTTTTTGGAATCGCGCGATCCATATTTTTGTCGCCGCGGCACCTTTTTTTTGCCGCCGCGACACCTTTTTTCTGCCGCCGCGACACCGTTTTTCTGGAGTGCAAAAGGTCCAAAACACGTGCTCAAGAAGTTCAATTCCAAGCGGCGGTCGCCGAAACTTGTCGCGCGCATAAATGCGCTCATATGACTCCGTGTAGTTACAAACCGCGGGCGGCAGAAAATCGCCGGGCGGTTTCTAACTACGAGCGACATGATCTAGAAATCGCCGCGGCAGTTTTGCCGCCGCGATTTGCTATCGCTTGCATAAAGGGCTCCATAGCCTCCCGTGTAGTTTGAAATCGCGCGATTCGTTGTCGCCGGCGACACGGCGACAAAAATCGCGTGCATAAATGGCTCTTATATCTACCTTGAGAGCTTTCTGTTAGTTAGTTCGTTCGACATTTTCTGAAAGTTTTTGTCATTAGTTTTTACATCATCAGAAATCTGCAAGTTTTTTTAATGAAGTTTGACAGGTGAAATGACAAATTTCATAAAATTCTTCTGCAGTTTATTACGGTCCTTTTCCAAAATATACAGTTGAATAAAACAGGTGACTCTTCATGGATAATACGAAAGATTTAATGCGATTACAATACGATTTGTCATTACGCCCCCCCCCTTTTTGTTTGTTTATTGATTTGAGAATAAACCCGTAGAGAGTTAAAATGTTCCATTTTAAGAAACAACCTGTTTCCAGTGTTGCTTTCCAATTTAGATTTTTCAGTGCTTTTAACTTAAATTTAATGCGTACTTAAAATACAGCGATTCTAATCACTTTGCAGTTTAAAATTTTCAAGAAAATCCAAGAGCATTATTCGCCATGGCGTCGATTCTTCAGGAACACCATTTTTAACCTTTGCAAATCCTGCCTGTAAATTATTTTCTTCATAACTGAGGCCAACGTTCAAGATGCCAAATCGACATGATTTGGATGGTAAACTGCTTAATAAAGTGTAAGATAATCGTATATGGAAAAAACAGCAGAAGCAGACTCCCTCGAAATTTCGACCGATGGATGGTCAAATATTAGGAAGGAGTCCATAATGAATGTCCTTCTGGTCACTCCAGAGCCATTTTATTTTTAGGTTTATTGAATGATAGTCAGAGTCCCACACTCGGTAATATTTTGATCAAAAACTTGAAGAGGTCATATTTGAGAAAGGCAAAGAGATTTTCATTGGCATTTCCACGGATAATGTTCGTAATATGAAAGATGCAGGTCTAAGAATAGAAGCAAAATTCGACTAGCTATCTTGGCACGAATGCTTAATGCACTTCTTTAATCTCTTGTTAACTGATTTGTGCAAGCTTCTTCGGCGAATAAAGGAGGTCCTTGCATTGTGTGTTGCCATCACAAGAGAAATATTATGCACACCGACTGTATTAGCAATATTTGTGGCAAACAGAATTTAAGAAAAGCAAAAAGAAGAAGAGCTAGTTCTTGAAAAATTCCAGGAGCAACTCGTTTCGGTAGAAGCACTCGATAGATGTAAGCTGTTAACATACATACAATCAAATAAATACACTACAATCTAATAAATGCACTATATAAAATACTCGTGATAAAACTCTGAAAAAGCCTGTTACCCACTGTTACGGAATGTAATTTCCATGGCTACCATCTTTCTCTCTTGTCTCTGTACATTGTTTGATCTTGTCTCTGCTCTCCTACAGCCCGGTTTATTTCCTGTATTCATTTAATTATTATTTCAATTATGGCTTATTATAAAGTGAGAGTGTACTGTTCTCTTCTGTAATATTAAATGTTACTTTCAGTTTGATTGGTTCTCCAAATACTTCTTTTCTAAGGTTCGTTTCTGTCACTTTTCTTGTATTCTTGTTCTTTGCCTAAACTCTAATCTTTTCCCTCGACGACATGTCAACCGACGATTCCGAGGCAAACGATGATGAATGAATCTATAGGAGTCTGAGGAGCTTCACTGTACATTTGTAATTTATATTTAAGACGCTATAAGGGAACTCTAAAGGGGGAACTTTCATGTAAATATTCTTAGGACTTCTTATATCTTAACATGTATTCTTAGGCCTTCGGCCATTATCTGTCCAATAATGGTTCCACCTTTGTAACAAAATTAATAAATATTGCGTTATCTTTAAAAAAAAAAAAAAACTCTAATCTTTGTGAGAGAATGGTTAACACCCACCGTTTAAATTAGCTCACTATGTCACTGGAAAATTGGAAAATTCATGCTTTCCTCTTCTTCCCAGTTTTTTGTGACAGGAAGGTTCGAATTTCCTTGAATTTTCTTTGCTACTGCCGTGACCTGACCGTGAACGATGCGCAGATGTGATAAACCAATCAGTCGATATCAACATCAAGGTGATAACATGTGGTTATACCAGTTAATCACTACACTGAAAAAAAAAGGGTCACATTTTAGCCGAACTGGTCAGTTCAGCGGCGATTAGGCTAATAGGCAAACTGTTTGAAGTAGGAAACAAAACCTTTGAGCTCCTAGCATAACCAAGTTTATGTGCTATCTAAACCCTATTTTAGATTCATCACAAACCTAAAAGTTTATGTTGTATCTAAACCACTTCTAGGTAGTAGCTGAACTAGTTCGGCTATAATCCAAACTGGCCATATACCGTCACAAACTGTTTAGGCAGGTGCAGTGACGAATCACGTGCGTTTAAAAAAGTCCGTTACTTTTTCAGTCTCAGTTGAAATGCTAATGGCGTCGCGAGTCGGTCGTATCGAGTCGGTTAACGAATTAAAAGTAATAAAAATTGATTATCTCAAGTGCTTTGCTATTTCAAATTCACCGCTCATGCTCGGAATCGTCAGCGGCGCTCTCTGAAGGCAGTAGAACTTAACTCTCAGTCAGTCAGTGCTGTTGAATGTCAACAGAAACTGAACTGATAACACCGTGAGTCAAGGTATTATGTTACTAATTCTTTAATCATTAAACTAAACACATCCGAATCACATTTCTATTAATCTTTCAATCAAAGCAGTATTCCTTCGTCCAAGAGTGTAGATGTTTAACTAATCTGTTCGTTCGAGCGGCGTGCTGCGTGACAAGAATTCGCGTTCGAAACCGGAGGACTTTAGTCTGCCAGTGATTCTTATCATCAGTTTGTTAAATCAAGAAACATCAGCATTATCCAAATCATCATTTGATCGCTCGATATCGGTGCTATTGTTTTAATACATGGGATAGTAACAGTGTGTACCTATCTATGAGTCTCTCCTAATTAGAATCAGGACCTCATGTATGTATCAAAGCTCAATATTTTGGTTTCTTTCAGCGGCACATAGATTTTAAGGTGACAATTTTTTCTCAGGTAGCTCATCTGTAATATTTTTAACTTCGTATAACAACTGAGAAATCAATTCACATCTCCGCTCAGCGCCAGAACACAATTGTTTATTTTTCATCAAAGTTAACCTCAAAATATATTTTCATACCAGGCAAAGAGGTTCAAAGTTTTACCACTTCATATGACTCAACCAGAGATTAGTTCTGGAGGAATTCTTTCAAAGGCTGCCCTGAAATCATTTTATTTCAACTCATTTCTCCATCTTCTCTAGAATATCGATCCATCAAACCTGCTTAGTTCAACATTATAGTTTCTAGCTCTTTACTGCAATTAAATTGCGGAACTATAATTTGACAGTTAGCAGAATATCCTTCAATGTACCCACACTTCCAACCTGCAGAACTTACTTCGCAGATAACTGAACAACAATGATTAGCACGGAGGAGAAGTTCGTAAGTACTTAAGTACATATACACCTACTAGCAACTTTACATATCTAGCCCCATTTTCAGTTACAATATTAATAGTATGTTTCATTTTCATGGAACCGGTTATGACTCCAGGTTTGTCTTCCCATAAGCTCTGTTTTTCTGTGCCCATTATTCAGGAGTCAAGAGTAGAGGATTGGAAGTCTGGAGAAGAACCGATCCATTTAATGCCAAATCATTAGCATGTCCAAAATTTTAATTTCCAGAGAATTATGTGGTGATGAAAAGCCAGAGCCCTGTTATCCTCTAATTTCTTGTATTTTAATGATTTGAGTTTAGGTATCAGATTTGTAATGGGTGGGTAGTGTACCTTTTTGATCGATTGATGATAAAAAAATTGATGGATGCTTGTCCTACATTCAATTTAAATTTACAAGTACCTGTTAAATGAATTCATAACGAAAATCAATAATTTCAGTGATATTATTTTTATGCTGTCTACATACACTGGGTTCTTATTCCGTGCCAGGATTGTTATCATTTACCAAAAAATACCTTGAAACTGAGCAAAAGATTTTTTCTGGTATGACCTTTTGGAACTGCATAATAAGGGAATAATGCGTGTTTAGAATTTGACTAGGCATTCTATCCACTTTCCCCCTTGTAAGCTAATCTTTTTTATTTAAGACCTTCACATCATTTTTTCCTATTTTAGAGAGAGTAAAGAAATGCTGATTATAACAAAATTTGAGGAACAATTACTTTCATCCCTGTTGAATGAAAAAAAATAAAACGAAGCACCTACCTAAAAAAAAAAAATAAATAAAGTAAAAAAATACCATGAAGTAAAAAATAAAATAAAGTAAATTCATAAAATAAAGTAAATTAATAATATTAAGTAAATAAATAAAATAAAGTAAATTAATAAAATAAAGTCAATAAATAAATAAAGTAAATACATAAAATACCTGAAGTCTAAAGAAAATCAACCAAAAACACAAAATGAAGTAAAACAAATGACGTAAAATAATATAATGAAGTGAAAAAATAAAATGAAGTAAAATAATGCATTAAAATAAAAATCGAACAAAAGCTTTGTAAATTGGTCAAGATATCCTGGTTGTCCTATCAATTGGAAGCTAAATGCGGGTTTTTCGTCCCCGAACATTAAGTTCTCGGCATGGCTCAGTAGGTAGGATTCTCGTCTTCGGTTAGGTAGGTCCCAGGTTCTAATCCCGACATAGGCCAAAAAAATTCTGCACGTAAATATCGAGAAATACGCCTCTAAAAGTCTCGTGGACCATATTTTTCGCGGTTTTAGACATTATTTCCGTAAATAATCCATTTTGGGGGGCTCTTTTCAACTGTCCCCTGGCTACAAACCCCAAAATTTGCTGCCGATGCTTCAATTTAGCGATCCAAACCAGGTTTAGATTTATGCCCAACTAGTTTAGATATTAGCTAAACTTCCGAGTCAGCGTAGATACCAAAATAGGGTTTGCCTACTATCCAAAATAACTAGCTGGGGCCATATCAGCTATCCGGAGTTGGTGTTGTACACCGATATTCCGGCAAAAATCCAAACCCTTTTTTTTCAGTGCTCTTAAAGTTTTTTAAGAAGTTCCACGCTGCATCAGCTTCCATTGATTAGCCTTCCTCCAGCCCTAATCCTCAAAACCCCCAAACCTCCGACCAAGTCCTCCAATTTTTACTCCAACAGCAAAAGAAAATAGATGAACGTCTTGACCGTCTATTTTCCATGTTAATGGATATCATGTCTAAATTAGCCACAAAATGACAGCCCTTGCTATTAGAGTTGCCCCGCTCAATGCTAATGGAGCGGTCACACATAAGAATGATATTCTTTCTCTCTTACAAGCTCAATCTTTAGATATATTAATATTAAGTGAATCACATTTAACTGATATTGATGTTTACAAAATAAGACTTATTATATGTATCGTGCAGACCACCCTAGTGGTAGGGCCGGGGGGGGGGGGGGCGGTGCAGCTATTGTTATCTCCTCCCATCTTCAACATACTCATGCAAGCTGTACAGTTTCTCGTCTTTTATAGTTTGACTTGCATAATAATGCGAAATTCACACCTGAAGATGAGTTATTAAACACTCGAAATGACCATCATGTAATCATACAGGTTAAATATCCATAGTAAGATCTGGATAGTAGTATATAGATCTAGATAGTACTAGATACATCTAGTAGGGTTCTAGATCTGTAAATTCAATGAAATTAGTCTAGTTTTAAATCATGTAAATATATCCGAGAAAATACTTCTAGTAATTACGTTAAGTATACTTGAATAAAAAAAAAAAAAATTAAAAAAAGGGGGGAGGGTCCTATACGTGGAAGCTAGCGGTTGCAATGTACGATGGTGGTAGATAATTAATAAGCTAAATAACGGCAACCCACGAGAGACCCTATAGTACATCCATCTTTTTCTTCCTTCGTCTATAAGAACCAACCATCTCAACTAATAGGACTGCACCATACGCCCTATGTAATCTTTGTCTACCGCTTTGTCGGTCGAATTCGAGATCGGCCCGCTGGGTGGAACTGAATGGCGATCCGCTGAATTTGGATGGTGAATTAGGAGGGAAAAATTTGTTACAGATTGCGTTTGTGACTGGAGATTGAGTTGACCGGGCAGAATAGCCCCGGAGAGAAAGCAATTGACCCGATCTTTGGAGCGAGGGTAACATATTGCGGTCACGTTCGGGGATGGCGAACGAGGAGGGAGAAAGGGATTTTCACAACACGTTCACCAGCTGCAAGCATCGCACGGGGAGTGCGGTGGGGAGTTGTAACGATAATCAATTTACGAGACTCCTCTCAAGGCAGAAAGAACTGTGAGCTATTTTCCCGACTAGATTCACCTTCGAGTAAGCCTGCCTGCCTGCCTGCCTCTTTCAGCTCGGGTTTACTCAATTAACTAGCAATATCGCCTAATTATTCCTGACCAACTGGTCTTTGGAAAATTACTCGCAACACTGAGTACCAACTTTGCTTTAACTTCCGCCGGATGTGGAGGGAGTGCTGGCAAACATGTCGCCAAGTAAAGGAGGTATGTGCGAAAGTACAGGAGGAATGTGCTAAGGACAGTCGCCAGCTGTGCCCAAGTGCGGACTGGAAGGGTAAAGCAAAATCATCATCCACCGCATGTGCTGAGGTGCAGATTCTGGTGCTCAGCGCGGTTCTATTTTCCTCCGTGTAAGCTCCCCCTCGAAATGTGACTTGTACATTGAGAAGCACAGTAATACGTTCAGCCGGGAGAATAACGAGGAGGCGATTGTATTCAAAATCTCATTGAATATTATTGCTCAAAGTAAGTTCCGCTTTCAGAATAGTGGCAGACGTTTTGACACGTTGCTGAAGTTTTCCAAGAATACTTATATGGCTGCTTATACTTCTCAATAAACTTTATTTACGATGTATTATATATTTTATTGCAATAAGCATAAAAGGTTGGAATAAAAGGGATGGGAGGTAGGGGGAATCTCCACTGAGAAAGTGTGATATTGAGGGTTACTGTGTTACTTGTGGGTCGTGTTACTTCTCAAAGTAACCAATGCATGCAGTATGTGTATTGGTATGTATTTATCAGAGTAAATACACGTTGACATGATTTGATAATTTTATTCGAAAGTAAGCTATTTAGTCAATTTCTTTTGACGTCTTCCACTTGAGAACCAAATTCATCCATTTTCAGACACACAAAAATCATTTATTCCATAGGAGAGCACACTTATCTTGAACCGTTCTAAAATGTGACCAATTGAACACACATTGAGTATTATTGATTTTAAAACGGGGGAAAAGTCAACATAATTTGGGTTACAATATAAAATCATTCCTGAAGTCAACATTGAATTTCATCTTCAGGCCGCAGTGAATAGAGCGGGAGTTGAGGAAAACTCCTCACTCGCAGAGAAGAAACACATAAATCGTCGCTCCTCTTCCTGGAGGTCGGAACCGCTTTCCGAGATGAGCCCTGTCGTCTGTGCGAATCCGTGATTTTCGGAGCTCACGTGGAATTGGATATGCGCTCTTGCTCGAGAAGAGAAGCGACGCGCGACGGAGACCCACGCAATAATTCAAGAGAAACGCATGAATAACTTAATATCGCCTTCGCGACTTGTGATTGCGATCCCTGTGCTGACGCTTACTTTCCGGCCAAACATTAAAGTCACTGTATCTCATGGTCTACCGCAGCCGCGGTCACCAAAGCTCAAGGGAAATACCGCCGTTCTGGGAAGAATGCCGTATGAGCCTTCAAACTTTGCCAAATTTCCTCGGACAAATCGCGAATTTGCAGAAAAATTCGGAAATATTTTTGTTCCAATTTTTGGGAGAATTTTCTTCGTAATTTGATTTAAAAAGCCTAAAAATTTCACACAAAAAATTATCTTAACGTTCTTCAAAAAAAAAAAGAATTTCTCTGAGAGGAACTTGGCAACATTCCAATGCTCATATGGTGTTTTTCCTTGGCGCGGTGGAATACGCGAAATTCTTATTTGCAGCACCAAGTTTTTCACAATAATACCAACATGTCGCCGGGTTCGTGCGTCACGTTGATGGGATGCCTCCTTTTCAGTTCTAAAACAGTCCACGGAAAAATAAGTTTGATACTTCGATTGGATTGGTGGGCGATGTTTTGGTTTCGTTGGAGGCAAATTATAATGGATGAAACGTTGGCAAAGATTCTGAGACACCGTAACCAAGAAATGCCCTCCCTTCACCCAGCGCTCCTAATGCCAGGCTATACTGCCCTGTTAAGGAAAAACGCCGCGTGAACCTTTGTCAGTAGCCAAATTTCCTTTGATCAAATACACATTTTTAGGAAAACTTGTGAATATTTTCCGTTCAATTTGTTAGAGAATCTTCCTTGTAATTAGACCTATATCATCGGAAAATTTCAAGATAAAATATTTATAGCTCTGCTCAAAAATAAACATCTCATTGGAGGAAATTCGGCAACTCTCGGTTGTTCGTACGGCGTTTTTCCTTGGCACGGCAGTGCAGACAGCTGAATTCGAGCCTGATTTCGGGTCGCTAATTGGCAGGAGTCTGAGATGCGCACGCAAGAATCGGCAGGATCAAAAGCACAAGGCGTGAAAATTAAGGCATGAGTCGCAAGCGGGGAGCGGGGGAAGGGTCTTTGTTAGCGTCAACGTGCTCAATTATACGGGATGGCGCGGGAACGGCAGGGGGTGAGTTCCCAAAAGTCGACCCGGAAGTTCCCGCGGGAAGGGAACAATGTTTACTAAGCACGGGACAAGACAGGTAGCACCTTCGCCGGGTCGCATCCGAGCTGCGGCGCGTCGGTCGTCGCTGTTGCAATTTCCTCGCCACGAGCGGATCCCTCCGACGAGCGGACTTTCGAGGTGCAAGCACGGCTGTCCGGGATCACGGGGATTGTGGCGGCCGTGGATAAACAAACGCCGCTATTAGTTCACGGCCAGCTGTCGAATAGGGTCAAATTTCTCACGAGGAGGAACCCAGATATGTGGACTGCCTCATCGAGATGTCTGTGTTGGCATGGCTAGCATGTGTCAGAAATGTTTCACTCCTCAACAGTAATATTTTGTACATGGGAAAAAATTGCTTACAATAACGCAAGGATTTGAAGTATTCATCGTCGTTCTCGAAAAAAAAACGCCTGTCCTAAGAGTACATGTCCACCTGCGGGCCGATTGTTGAAGTTGATACACAAAGCTGTGGAAAAGGAAGATAGAATGGATATGAGAGATCCTATCGATGGAAGCGCGTGGTTGCACTGGAGAAAGGAGGTGGGTATTAATAAACTAAACTAACGGTAACCCACGAGAGACCCTGTAGTTAGTCTTAGTCCATCGTTTTTTTTTTTTTTTCTCAGTCTAAAAGAGCCGCTCATTACAACCAATAACATCCCTCCATACTCCCTGTGTCTTCTCTGTCTTTCGCTTTGTTGATCAACTTCAATAATCAGCCCGCTGCTTGGTTCTTCATGATAAAATACGGTCTTTATTATTATAACGATGATAAAATAAGTCTCAGAGCTTGTGATGAGGCCAAAATTGCTAGTTTTCGCGGTTATATCGTCGATTTGTTACCTTTTCATGCACAAATACCTGCCTGCGAGCTGATTTTTGAAATCGATAGATAAAGCTCTCGGTGAAGAAGACATAGGGAGTATGGAACGATCCTATTGGTTGAAATGGGTGCTTCCTACAGATCAGGGTAGAAAATGATGGACTAACTAAATGATCTCTCGTGGGTTGCCGTTAGTTAGTCTCTTACCTACCTCCTTCGTCCATTGCAACCACCCGCTTCCACCGATAGTATCCCTCTATAGTCCTATTGTCTTCTTTGTCTATCGCCTTGTCTATTAATTTCAATGATTGGCCCGCCGAAGCTTTCGCACTCTCGGAGGAGGCTGTCGTCAGTCCTCAACAAAAAACAAAAAACAAATCGCACAGGAATGTAAGCTGCATCAGTCGGATTACACACCCTTCTTTCTGTTCCGTTCTACGGATCACCGTGGCTAGCGGGAAAGGAACCGCGCAAGTCCGACGAGATACTCGTGTAGATAGGCCGTTTCTGCCGGGTGCGGCCGCATTCCGCTTCACGTCGCAACGCTGTCGGAGAATTTCCGCGGGTTTAGTGGTATAGCATGGCAGAAATTAATTATCTTCTTCTATGAACGCAACCAGAGGGCAAGGGTCGCGGGAGGGGGCGAGGGGGAGGGCGGGCAAAGCGCGGGAACGTGCGACTTGTTTCGAGTGACATTTTAACACGCTCGGATTCAAAATTAAGAGAACCTCAGCGTTGACACTGACGCATGGCCCGCATTGCCGATTGCCCTCGGAAATATATTCGGACTCCTATCCGGTCGATCCCGAAATCTCAGGAGTTTCCGCGGAAGTTACAACTCGGCGCATAACTCTGGCGGAGTCGTGCACGCAATTCGTGTTGCGACACCGAGCTGCTAACGCTTGATTTCCTTATTCAGCCTTCTGCGAGGATTAAACTCGAGGTGAATCGGGTCGAATGGCAGCGAGGCTCCTTCCCTGGTTCCCATTACTCATAGGGTTCAGACGACCAACGGGAGCTTGGACTAAGAATGAATAGACATAGACATATACATAGACGTGAATAGAGCATGAATAGTGTATTCCGCCCTGATCTAGCAGGCGGATATAAAACCTTGAAGCATGCAAGACAGGTGTTCTATGGAGTGGTGATTTTACGGAAGAAAGGCGTGTGATATTGTTTGTTTTAGTGTACAGCGTTTCGGCATTTTGATACTTTTTTAAAAATAAGGATTCAAAACTATCCAAACTTGATAAAATAAGGAGCTGGGCTGATGAAAACTTTCCCTCTTCTAACAACATCATCTCGTCACCTTCCGGCCAACACTGCCGAAAAACACATTGGATCTAGAGTCCAGACTCTTAAAAACATCGACAAGAAAAAGTACTCTTGATTCAATCAGAATCTAGCTTAAATCAAGAACCAAGTCGCTTAATATAAGCGGATTTCGTTTCGATTCAAGGAAAAATCCGATTGAATCAAGAGTATTTTTTCTTGTCAATGTTTTCAAGAGTCTGGACTTTAGATCTAATGTGTTTTTTTTCCAGTGAAAGTATCGCAAGCACCTTTACCGAAATTGAGTTACGAATAATGTCGAAATGACGAGATGCAGGTACACACAAAAATAACAATTTTTAGAGCAAAACTGTAGAAATGTGAATAAAAATCGATTAAAGTTTAAGGAGAGGCGTATCACGAGCGCCGAGTATTTGTCAACCGCTCACCTTCCTGACAGTTTACAATTTGTGTTATTACAGTGCAAAGACATAACTATAACTTATAGACAATGGGTAGCAGGAACGCGCGGTGACTCATTTTCCCGTATGCACGCGTCGCACAGTGTGGCATCCTTATGGACAATGTAGACAAAAATCGGTAAAAGACACTTAACTTTAAATAATGAAGCAAGGGGCACCGACATAGGAAAACTGTTTGGCAGTATCAAAGTAAAACACTCGAGGCCAGAAAATGTTATATCTCAGGATATTTTGCGTATTTTTCGAGAGAAGTTCATTTGAAGTTGGCAACCTCAAATCAGCCCTACGTTAACAATGTATAAAAGCAACGTGAAACACCCAAACTTTAACTCCAAATATCTCTAATAGTCGCAAAAATTTGCGAGATCTTTTTGGTAGAATTGAAGTTGGATATCTGAAGATTCAGAAAATGTCAATCACTCGGAGCATTTTGCGTTTCAAGCGAGAAATCTTCATTTGAAGTTGACTCCTTTTTCCCGTGTATTTCTTATGGACCGGTGATTCTCGACCCATTTCCCGCCCAATTTCTACCCACATTTGAAGTAGTTTTCAGCGAAAAATTTGAAAAAGAACCATCATTGTGAGTCAGAAATATCTTTAAGATGACAAACTTCAAAAAAAAAAATATTTCGATGTCGAGTTGTGAATTTTTGATTTTTGTCCACAGAGGGCTGCACAGTGCGTCGGGGCAACGGGGCTCCACTCGCACGTAAACAAACGAGCCTTCCACCGACAAATACTGCCCCAAGAAATTCGAGGCCTGCAAAATCAATATGATTATGGTCAGGAGAAATGTCCCCTTCCAAGAAGCCCTCAAAATTAAGGACACAGTCGACCCCCCCCCCCATCTTCTTCATTGTTTGCATTTTAAGTATCATTTCTAGGAAAATATGAAAGACTGAAATTCTGCCTGAATCAATGTCAATGGTATGACCAAACTTTGAAAGAACCCTAGATGATGTTGGTATGTGATCTACGTATTTAAGAATGAATCCTGCACTGTAGGAACGTCAAATGTCTAATACTGTCGATATTTTCGAAGGAGACAACGGTACAACGGTTGCGAGAGAGAGTACGAGTGAGATGGAACGAGTTCTACGTCTCGCGCTGGAAGATAGCTTATAAATTTTAAGACGCCGCGGGCACGTGGAATTCTGTAGAGTCTTTCTCTTTCGAAAGTGAAAAATTGCTCCGCGGGACTATTCCTTTTTTGTGTGCAAAACTGGAAAATTGGTCAGCGGAACTATTCTTTAATTGTGTGCAGAAGTTATGTTTTTTATATTATTTTTTTTTTTTTTGTTTAAAAGTTTATTTCGAGTGCTGAATTCCCTGCAAAAGCTAAGCATTTGCTTTACGTAACCTTTCTTTGTTTTTTTGCAAAAGTTTTGTGAAAAATATGCTCTGCAGAACCTTTCAAATGCTTTAGGCTAAACTTAAAAATGTTCCTTTTTTTTTAGTCTTCTCGTGACCTTGTGTGCTTTTTCAATTGCAAAAGTTTACGCGTGAAAGTGAAAAAAAATTTGCTGCTTTGGATTTTCTCGTATTTGTCTTCAAGTAGACTCTTCAAGGTTTGTACTTTTATTCCGTTTTTTGTATTTTTGTATGTTTCTTTTAATAGGTTTTTGAACTTTTAGAATCGCATAGCAATGCAGAACTTTGTGTGTCAATTAAGTCGATCCAGTACATTTTAAAGTATATTTACAAAAGTAGTAATCGAGCATCATTCACAATTAAAAATAAATTTGATGAGATTTTAAGGTATGAAGCAGGAAGATACATTCGCAGTTCTGAAGCTGCCTTGAGAATTTTTGGGTTTGAAAATAGAAATTATCCTCCCATCACTCATTTCACAGCTCATTTCAAAAACGGCCAAAGGGTTACTTTAGATCCAGAATCATCAACTGAAAAATGAATTCAACCAAAAAATTCTACACTCATTGCTTTTTTGACTTGTGTAACATGGACGAATTTGCGAAGAATTGTTATTACTTTTAAGTTCCTCAACATTACACTTGGCAGCCTCGGACAAACAGTTGGCAAAGGAGAATTAAGGGCAAAAAAATAGTCGTTTTAAGGTGTTGTAAAATCGTACTAACCGAATCCGAAAGCACCAGCACAGCTAAAATTTCTAAAATTAAAATAAAGGACGGAACGGAAAAACGACAATTTTATGGAGAATTCACCGACGAAAAATCAACTGTGAGTACTTATAACTCTTAAACATAATTTTCTGAGCACAACTCTGATTCATCGATTGGTATGGAAGAGTTTTCCGAAGGAGAACAACCTGATGATATTATATTGGGTGCTTTCTGCCGTGGTAGTCTTTACCAAGGCAAATGCCGGTTTCCGTTACTACATTTGTCAAATCGATTACATCCACAAGCAAGGATATGAAGTCACCATTTCCAAGAGATTGTCAATGACTCAAAAATTCCAGCGCACTGAAGAAAAAGCACTTCATACAGCTCGGCCGAAAAATTTCTCTGAGAACGGTCTCCATGACCTAGCAGAAGTTTCTTCCCTAAAGGTATTGACTGTTTCCTAGAACTAATGATCTACACGGATGCACAATTTTACGCCCTTTGCAAAAGGTACTTTGACATTTTCCTGTAAAATCGACGGTCTAAAAGAAAAATGAGAAGAAAGATCGCTGAACGTAAGAATTTTTGCCGCGGCTTCATTTGAAACCCATAGTTTTATCCCCAAGCAATTGTTTCGTGACATGGTTGTAGTAAGCGAATAAGAAATTTTACGCCCTTCAAAAAAGGTCCTATGATATTTTCCTCTAAATTCGACCGTTCAAAAGAAAAAGAAAAAAAAAAAAAAAAAAAAAAAAAAAAAAAAAGGGTGGCTGATCGTAAGAACTTATGCCTCGGCTTCATTTCTTATGCCTCGGCATATGAAAAGCTTTCCTTCGACCCCTGAGAAATTTTTCACCGCGTATGACAAAAGACATTTTTCTTTTAACGAACGCAGAGTGATGCAATGAAGGGTAGCCCCACTTTAAGAAGGGGCCATGCCTTCTTCTTGAAACCCCCAGATGATTTAAAGAAAATTTATGGGGAAAAAAATTTTAAAGCGAAATTAAAAGAATATCTAATTAACGACGAGTACTATGAAATTAATGAGTACACGCAGGATTGAGTCTTCGTTTGACCTACGACTATGTGATTTAATTATTTTTTTTACTTGATAAATGTATTTAAATATTAATGTATAACTTGCCATATTTGTATTCGCCTTTTTGTGCAGAAACAAACGAATGAATAAATCTAAATGCAAAACGCAGAACGCAGCGAGAACAGCAGAAATTATGTGCGATTCCAAGGAAACAAACCAGGTGGAAGGTGACAGGTGCGTTATATCCATTTACCCAGCTTCTTACTTATTCCCAGAGAGAGAGAGGGGGGGAGAGAGAGAGGGGGGAGAGAGAGAGAAAATTACAGAATTTGGGCAACAATGGGGAGTGTGAAAAAGGTGACACATGAGTGTAGTAGATGATGTTAACATTGAAAATGCGATTATTTCTTTCTGCAATTCTGCAACCGTGTCCGATTAAGCGATGATAATAGCCCTCTTTACATTGTTTTGCGTAGGAAATGCGACGATTAATCAAGCTCTCCCCTTGTTGTCAGATTGGAAGATGGAACTTACCTACCCAACCTCGCTCAGAACGAAGACTGACCTGATAAATCGCCCACATCAATCAGGTAGGTCTATGCCGCACCACCGAATTGGGCAGTGGAAGTGATGAACCCTTCATTTCATTCGCCATACCGTTAATGATACCTATTATGTGACAAAAATTTGCGGGCAAATGGATCGTAGTTCCATCGATAAAACGTTTGTCTCGTCACTACTTCCGCTGTACATATGTATAATTAAATTTTTAAGTGTGTTTTATTCTCTGTGTCTTTTTTTAAAGCTTGGTTTAATTTTTTTTTTGGCTGAAGATGCGGGAGCTATTTAGCCCTGAAACGTCCCAATTTTAATTCATGATTTTTTTTAACCTTAGCCCTGTATTTTGTGTTCATTGTATATTAGGCAAATAGACCTTAGATCCATCAATCCGCCGTTTGTCTGGTTGCTTCTTCCCCCGTATAAATGTATAATTACACTTTTAGGTGTATTTTTCTTTGTGTGTGTTTTTATAGCTCGGTTTTACTTTTTCTCGGCCGACGATGGGAGCTATTTGGCCCCGAAATGTAGCAATTTTAATGCATATGTTTTTTATAGCCTGGACCCTGTATTTTATGTGAATTGTGTAATTACAAATATGAACTTCATCATTCTGACTCCAAAATTTAGATGACATTAAAGTACGACAGCTTTTTGAGGGCTTCAGAAGTGTGACTAAGAGCTAAGCATTGCCGTGTTTAAAAGAAACGCTGATTGCAGAAAGGGTATTTCTTAGTTGCGACGTCTCAAAATCTCCGCTAACGTTTAATCCATTTTCATTATAATGTGATTCATTGAAACTTAAACCGAGTATTCTTTAGGATTTTACAACGCTGAATACAGGAAATTTCAGAAAATCCACCGAAAAGTTTCCTCTCTAAAACATAAAGTAGAGGTGAAGATTCTGAAACATCGTAACTGAGAAATGCTTTTTCTGCACCCGACACCTCCATTGCGTCCAAGTGTGCAACTTCTGTTTAAACGAAATTTTCGATATCTTAGATCCCGGATCTCCTTTATAATATATTCCTTTGGAAACTACAAAAGTATTTTTCGCGTCATTTTATGTTAACTAATATTGCAGACTGATGCTGAATTCACCTGCCTCCGTCGCTGGAGGGGGGAGGGGGGCGCGAATAAGAATAGCAGGCTCTTACTTTTAAAAGCATGGGGAATGGGGATGGAGGCAAAAAATGCTAAGAGTCTTCCATAAAAAATGTAATCCAGTTCAATTACGATTCTTATCGAAACGACAATGGCCCAGCTTGTGAATGGCAAGAGCACTATTTCTGACTTCAACGGTTATGCTGTGCCTGTGGCAAAACCATTCCTTGTTGAAGATTGCAGTATCAGTGGCGTGGCGTGCTTTGGGATAAATTGATTGATCTGCTATTTGAACCTATGGGAAAGCATCAATATACACGATGTTTGCAATGCACACCTTAGTTGCAGTTGGTCGCATCTGTTTGAAAATTTTACTGCATTTTATCAGCAGCACAAAGAAAATTCAGTGACAATGTCGGACAGCTCCGTTGAGTAGTTGCTCTGTAAAAAGATAAAATGGCGGTGGAAATTTTGAAACGCAGCATGGCGCTTGTGATACTTTGGCTGGAAGGTGACGATATTTGAGCCCTTCACTCTTCCTAAAGTGCTGTACCATACAACACGGAGAAAACTCTATGGCCTTATAAACCAATTAGTGGTTCATAAGGAGCACCACTAATGGTCGTGAATGAAGAAATGATTCTTGGTCTATGAACCATGCTAAGGTATCTCGTACCATCACTTAGGTATATATGCGCTATTATTATACCGGGTGATCTAGACCACCCGTCCACTATCTCTATCCGGAGAACCATTGAAAATCGAGTTTTAAGGGCCAGGCCCTCCACAAGGGTGGGGATACTGTGTCCATAGTAGGTACCAGGGCCCGGGCCTTTGACCCAGTATCTTCACCCTTATGGCGGGCCTGGCCCTAAAAACTCGACTTTAAGTGGTTCTCCGGATAGAGGTAGAGGACAGGTCGTCTGGATCATCAAGTATAAGATGCCTTTGCTACTATTAGTGGTGTTCCATATGAACCACTAATTGGTTTATAGGCCATAGTTTTTTCTCACTGAAATCCTTGTTCTATCTAAAGCACTATTCGGATCGGTTGAAAGTTCACATATGCTTGAATATGCTTGAAATGTATATCATGAATATGTTTGAATATGCTTGAGGGACGGGAAGGAGACAATAAGAGCCAAACAGAGAGAATAGTTGTGAGAAGAGTAAACACAACCTCGTGAAATAAGCGTGTCAAGCACTGAACCCAGTGCGATAGCTCCAAACAAAGTGATCACGCCGGGAATGGATTAATCCCGATAATATGACGCACAAGGTGCACGCTCCACAGTGGATCGAGTCAATAGCCGAAGTCGGACAAACTTTGGAAACTTTAAACGCTTACGACTCCGTTTATACGGCACTTCGAGGTTCTAAAAGCGGTTCCATCAGTTTCGTCGTAAAATTTTCTGCAGGTAGCTCTCCTGAAATTTAGAGTGTGACATAATAAACATCAAAATTTGCAGTTTTAGTCAAACATTTTATATCCTACCTCAATGATCGACTCGATCCACTATGCGCCTCCGCCAACACTCCTAGAATTTTCAACGATGCTGCTCGTTTAAACGAAAGGGTAACATTTTTTATACTAATTTTCAATCCCAATGGGACCTTGTGAGTCGTGTTGACTCAAGGGTCTAGTAGCATAAACTTTTGGTTGAAATGTTGATTCTAAATGCACGTTGAAAGGAAAAATATACTATTCCAAGAATTAAAAACGTTAAAGTTTCTAAAAATCTAAAATGAAAAATGGAAAATAACTAATTGGCTCCATGACGTCACACTCCTTTACGACCTTGCTTTAATAAGTGACGAAAACGAACGATTTGTGATAAATTGGGCACAGTTTAGGGGACATGGTCTGATATTTCTCATTTTATCAATAATTAACACGGAAAAAAAGTATCACAATCCCAACTAAATTCCTGGCTTATTTTGGCAGTAGATATAAGAATAGTTGCACCTGTCAGAGGTACGGTTGAGTCTGCCGAAAGTGTCGGTCACGATTTACGAGCTAGTTCACTACGACTAATATCATTCCGTGCAAAAACCACCGTGTCAGACCTTTGTCGCTTATTTATTCTAAGATTTAATCGTTCATTAGCTCATGAACGTGCTTTCGCGACATAAAAAAAAAAAAAAAAAAAAAAAAAAAAAAAAAAAAAAATTATAAATGAGAGGTAGCAAGAAAAAGACAGAGAGGAGAGAGGGAGAGAGAAAAACTCCCTGTTTTATCATTTCCTCGATGGCAAATTCACGTTTTTGGACGTCATATTCAAAATACATGACAACGTGCTGTCTCTTTGGTACCCCTTGCTCCATCACAGGATTCCCTCGGTACATTCCACCCTTGTAACGTGTGTTTACACGCCCCTCCCCTCCCGCAGGTGATTTAAGCAACCCCTCGCTACTGTTATCAGTGGCGGCTTATGAGAGATTCCGGAGTGTGACGGTAATGCGTGGAAAAATATGAGGAAAGCGAGTCACGCCACACTCGAGTCAAGATTATCGACAAGCGCTCCCGCGGGCAGCCACGATGTCACATTTCTCAGGGTCACGTCGCCGCAAAACATCCAAGCAAGTTTGAAAATTGAAAACTCACCTGCGTGTAGGTCATCCAGCAACAAGGCTCGACTTGGTTCGAATCTAAGCCCCAGAACTCTAACTCCTCCTCAAACAAAGGCCCGCACACATCCGTCGGGTAGTGCAATTTCCCCGTTCTGAAAACAGAATGCGAGAAAAGGATGAGTTTCAGTCATTCTCAGGACGAGCTTCCAAGGATTTTTAACGTAAAGGAGGGCCGAAAAAGTAAGCGAATAAAGATTATGTTGGAGCAAGATTAAGGTGAGAATGAGATTGTAACCAGGGAGGAAATTACAATCTCGGGGTATTAAAGAAATTGTATGCTAACGTAAAAATTTCCCTCTACGGCGGGAAAACTTAGGATCCAAGTACTGAAGAAAATTAGAAGCCGAATTCTCAGGAAATTTACAAGGAAAATAGACTGATTCAGTGACTACGTCATTTGATATAATATCGAACACTTGGTTCTAACAAAAACAAAAAAATATGACCTAACATACCCTCAAGTACAAATTCCAAGAAATTCTTTATGAATTAATTGTGTTAAATTATTATAATTTAGTCGTTACAATCGGAGGCAAGATTAGGCGTTTATTTACGATTGAAGAATGCCGTAGCCATTAAGTCAGTCGATTTATTCTTGCGGCCTGATTATTGAAACTTTATCTGGCTGTGTCGGCAAGAAAAGACAAGACATAGCCCTATCTGCGCCGCGTAATGTATCGATTTTTGATTCTGGTCGTGCCGACATAAATTTCAACTGTCAGGCTGCAGGCCCTCCCTGAAATTGAGATTTTTGGTCAGGTATCCTGCGATGGATTCTCCATTAAAAATTCTTCCATTTAAAAAAAAAAATTCCATGAAAAGGATTCTTGTTAAAGCTCACAGTCGATCTTGAACGTAAAGTCGCTAACGGAATAATGATGTTTGATTTCCTCCGTTAGAGGCCAGTCATATAGTTCAGCATCATCGATCGGCTGAGGTTATAGGAAAAGCGCGCGTTGAGCACGGCGCAGAGATACAACTATTCGTACTCGATGGATGTCCTTGTTGCGTCTGCAAAATTGAAGGCGCGAAGGCACGAGGCGCAAACTCGTAATGCTCCGCTCCATGCTTCCAGTACGGTATGTCGCTCAGATTCGGGAGAAACGTTAACAAACGAGGCCCGAATACGTCTCTCCTAGTCCTATCCTGGGTGAAAAGGAAACTCGATGTATTTCTTTTCTTTCATTTGACTTTAATTCCTTATTTTAAGAATTGTTTGTAAACCTACATCCACACTGGAAAAAAAACACATTGGATCGAGAGTCCAGACTCTTGAAAACATTGACAAGAAAAAGGACTCTGGATTCGATCAGATTTAATCTTAAATCAGAAGGAAATCCGCTCAAATTAAGAGGCTTGGTTCTTGATTTGAGCTTAAATTTGATTGAATCAAGAGTCCTTTTTCTTGTCAATGTTTTCAAGAGTCTGGGCTATAGATCCAATGTGTTTTTTTTTTCCAGTGCAAAGTTCGTATGTACCGGCCGTAATACAACCTGCGGGACACGTGTCTTCAGCAAGCCTAGGTCAATGGACATCTAGACAAGAATTGAATGCAAGCACAACCCTATACATTTTTTCTCCACAAATTTCCGCAAGAAAAAGGAATCACAAAAAGGCAAGTCTCAAAATCAATTCCGGAACAAAATATGAGCGTTTTCCATTAACATTGGTTTCATGGCAAAACTACAGATGAATCACTAAATACAAAAAGGGCACATGTCCAGAAAACCAAATTGTTCAGGAGACACAAAAAACTGTTTATTTCGTGATAGATATTTTTTGGAAAGTCGGATTGTTTAAAAAAACCGGCGCTCCGCTTCGCCCCGCGTCGGTTTTTTTAAACATAACGACTTTCCAGAAAATGTCTACCACGATATAAACAGTTTTTTGTAACTCCTGAAGAATTTGGATTTCTGGACATGTGCCCTTTTTGTATTTAGTGATTCAAATGACGTCATTTGGACGATCGAACTTCCATTTGATTAGCGTTTAAAAGACTTGTTAATCTCTTGTTTAGGAGTTGAATTCAAAACTTGTCGTTGTGTGAAAGGTTTTCTTCGTAAGATTTTGAAGAGAAAACATGTGGCGTTTCTTCTACTACAAGACCTTGTCTAGTGGCCCATTCGGCCCGGCCTGGGCATTTAAGGGTTCAACTCCCCGGACCCAATTTGATCGTGAAATGGGATTATGAGCCCACTCCGATCACGATTTGTTTATTCCGACAATTTTAATCAATGTAGCGCGGGCAGAACACCAATACTGCCGTCCAAAGTATAAAAGCCGTATCTTTATTTAACATTCGTTCAATTGTTTCTTCCAGGAAAATGCTGTACTACAAAAAAACTAACAAATATACATCCTTTTTTTTCGAGTCAATTCCGGCATACCGTCAGAAACTCGAAATGAAAAAAATAGAGCCTAGTGGTTCTTGGGATTTCTTGTAATAGAGCAGTGTGTGTTGAGGAAAAATATAAAATTTGGAATGGAGTTACGGCGTTTTTGAGGGCAGAATATTGTTCCGTGCGTGAGAGCTCTCAGCAGTGGATATCTGTTGAATGGGCATTTCAAAGGTTTATTCTTCGGCGACGGAATCCGCATACATTATGGGACCCGTTTCGTGGTTACCCGAAGAACTCTAGAATAAGAGTGCTCTTAAGGTGATTCGATGGACGCCATATTTTGTGTCAGAACGGCATGCGATAAGTCGCATCAATTGGTTCCATTTTTTCAGCTACTCGTCATTTTGCTCCAACTTTGAGATCGCAATACTGTTGTCAGGAGACTAAAGCACTCACTTACCAATTTTAACAAAGAAATTCAACGTAATAAAGGCGTGGTTTTTCTTAGAGAGAAAATACCGCATTCGAGTACAGTTCCGGTATCAGCATCGAATGCGATGTTTTCTCTCTAAAAAAAACCACGCCTTTCTTACGTTGCATTTCTTTGTTAAAATTGATGAGTGAGTGCTTTAGTCTCCTGACAACAGAATTGCGATCTCAAAATTGGAGAAAAATGACGAGTAGCTGAAAAAATGGAACCAACTGATGAGATATATCGCATGCCGTTCTGACACAAAATATGGCATCCATCGAATCACCTTAAGGATTTGGAGGCTCATAGGCGAGTGAAGATGCTGAGTTTCAACATGAGCCCAACAACTCTCATGTGTGTTCGGCGCGGCAGGCGGCGGAAGCGGGTAAAAGTTGAGCGAGTTGGAAAGCAATTGCCCTAATAGCACGTTCGGCGTTGGGCCTGGGATTCAGATCGGGCCGAGCGGCTGTAGGATGGAGACGCGGGCGCAGAACTCGGCACTGGCAAACGTTAGCGTACTCTTAATAGGGTCGTTAATTCTGCCTCTTACACTCCGCACCACCCGAGAACTCCCATCAAAGGCAGACGCTGCGTTGCGAGTTCTGCCGTGATAGCCAAGAGAGCAGTAACTGTCAAACACTGGGGAAAAAAACACATTGGATCTAGAGTCCAGATTCTTGAAAACATTGACAAGAAAAAATACTCTTGAATCTGATTTTTGCTTGAATCAAAACGAAATCCGCGCAAATTAAGAGGCTTGGTTCTTGATTTAAGCTAGATTCTGATTGAATCAAGGGTATTTTTTCATGACAATGTTTTCAAGAGTCTGGACTCTAGATCCAATGTGTTTTTTTTCTTATGNGGGGGGGGGGGGGGGGGTTTGACCTTCCTTTACCGGATCCTCAGACACGGGAAAAAAACTTAGCGCTGAGCCCGCGAACTTTAGGTAAAAAAGCGCTAACCACCGGTGGCAGGGCTAGACCTTAGAGCTGTTAGGCTTGGTGCTACTGACTTAATCAACATACTGGGCTTCGAAAAAATCGGTTCATTTTGCCATCCTCCGCGGTAGTGACACCCTTGGATTTTCCCGCACCCTTGTTTCATCCGTTAAGTAACTATTGTAAACGTGTATCTCACTGATTGATAAAATCAAGATGGAAGAAACCATAGGTGTCACCACCGCGGTATCGTCGGGAGTGGAAAATAGGTTGCTCAGTATAAGATGAAGCGCTTTCGGAGGCGCGTCACTCAATCCACCGTCCCCTGAGATGCGCTTTGAGTCGGCTGAGTTGATGTAGGATCGCAACAAGTTCGGTAATTTTAACTTGACAAATTTAGAATCATGAAACAGTCTCTTGATCGGAGGAGTTCAAAAGTGCTGAAGCAAAAACCACTTCTTCAACAGGTGTGATTTTAAGTACCTTACTAAGCTGTATGAAAAGCTGGGCAAATGGTTTGAAGGCCAAAGCACGCAACGACTCATTGGACTGGACTGGACGGTTACGCAATTGAGGAAAATTTTGCCATTGAAAAAATGAGAGAACAAATCCTCAATAAAAAGGTCAGCGGATAAAGGTGTACAATGAGTGAACAGCGTTAAATCCTGTGAATGAACACACGAATTCCGTGGATAAAATTTGACTCCTAAATCAGCGATTCATTTGGTATAATGACGGATATGTTCGATTTTCGGGCGTGGAAATTCTTCCGTTCCAGTTTTAAATCTCTACTTTAAGCGGCGCAAAAAACAAGCTACGAGTTGGGAAAAACTGCCACAGTATTTTCTAAAAATTTGTCTGTGGTCGAAGAATGCAAGAAATCTATACCGATTTCAATAACACCATCACAAGAATCGAACCACAGCAATGGCGTCATCTCGTCGTCCCTCCGACACACAATGGATAGAGTCAGTTACAGAGATCGGACATGAAATTTTCGATTTAACTGTAAATTTTGATATATATTTCGTCACATTTTAAAATTCAAGAGATGCTCCTCAGAGAAAATTTTACGAGGAAACCAATGGAACCACTTTTAGAACCTCAAAAGTTGGTGTGAACGGAGTTGTAAGCTTTTAAAGTTTCCAAATTTTGTTCGACCTCTCCTATTGACTCGATCCACTGTGCGACGTTAGGGCGTATCTCAATTTCCACTTGAGCCGCGTTTTACATGTAAATCCATGCTTTCTACAGCTCACATGGACCGAACCGGTCGGCGCAAATCCCCGAACTTTTTTTCTCCGTGTGTTACGAGTCAATGAAGATTCCCTTAGCTGAACATGAAGTTAACTTGTTTTAAACTTACTATTTGCGTAAGTGAATTGTGTCGCAATGTACGAGTAGCTTACTTGGTCCAACTTTTAATTTTGTGGTTCCTTTCAAGCATCAAAAAACTTTAAACGCAATTTTCATCTAATTTACCACCCGATAGACCGATAGGGAAGGAATGTACATTTCCACGCATTTTTAATTTGGCGGAATATTTCCGGATAGTGTTGTTGATTTTACCCTGAAGTCGATTAAATCGAAAACATCGACTTTGTCCAAAAATCGAATTTCAAGAAACCTATGAATAAGATATCGATTTCCAGGAAAAGTATTATGCCGTTCGTTTTATCAAATTCTCGCCTCACTGAGCGTTGAGTTTTATTGTCCTTTGAATTGGGGCAATGTCGATGGCCTACTTTAGTCTTGAAAAATTATATATGCTTATCTTTTCCTGAATTATTAAGGAGTAGAATATCTGTTCGTAAAAAATCGAAGATTCGAAAATTCTGATTTGTGAAAAAAATCAATTCAGCGTGCAAAATATCGATTCGATAAAATCGATTTTCCTGTGCATAGAACGATCACTTCCGAAAATCGAAAAAAAATCAACAACGCTACATGAGCTATACGCCTAGAATCTACTACTAGATATACTAGAATTCTAAAACTATAATATTATTCGCTTCCAAGAGTACTGACTCACATTTCAGAATGTTTATAACAATAATGTGGCAACACAAGAGACGATTGCTGAACATATGCAACGGGATGGGAGCCATTGCCCCACATGTGAGAGCACGACCGTGCCGTGAAGTTATACTGCGGCATTTTGCATAACGCCCGTAGTTAAGATCTGCTAATGACTTTCTTACTTGAACAACCCGGCCGAATTTTTTACGTCATCCATCAAGTTTAGATTGTGCTTCCTATCCACCGTTAAAAGCCTCGTTCCGTGCCAGCATCCTCATCCGCGGTGAAACCGCTCGGTTGCTGTAATCCCTGGCAGATTTTTGCCGATACCGTTCCCTTCAAAATATCCTCACTCCTTTATGAGGCTCCATCACCTCGAAATGCTCGACCGAGTAATTTCATTTCGTTTCTAACGAGGGAAAACGGTAATAGTTGCGAAATCTTTGCCAAAGAGGGTCTATCTTCGGCTGATAACAGGGAATTAGCTCTATAACGTTTTTCGCTGTGTGCCTTTACTGAGAAAAATCGGAATTTTTTTCACAGAAAAGAAAACCCGTTTCCTTGACTGATACTCGTTGCGCTGAAGATATTTTTGTTACTGCAAGAGAGCGACATCACGCCATGCATAATTTTATAAAGAACAACGAAATCTACTTATTCTGCCGAGCTAAGGAGAAACGCCGTTTGAGCCTTCAGGGATTTCCGAATTTCCTTGATTTGAAAAATCACGGATATTTTCTCCGAACCTCTTAAATTTGGCAGTCCTAAGAGACTTCTCAAATGCATCAAAGAGAGGATCAAAATGAATTATTTATACTTCCCGGAGGCAGGGGAGGAGAGGAAGGAAGGGTGGTAGGAGGAACACGACGGATTTATAGATTTTTGTGGTTTGGTTACTTAATTCACCTGGTTTTTCCTTTATTTATTTATCTGTTTATTTATTTATTTATTTATCTATTTATTTAATTCATATAATCATCATCATCTTCTTCTTCTTCTTCTCTTTATTCTACAAACGACTAGGGAATAGCAATGTTTGTCAGGCCATCCAGTATCGAGCGCAATGAAATATATAAATATTAAAAATCTGAAACTCACTAAAAATAAAGGACTCGTCAAATCAATAAAATCTGCAATCATCCGACGAAGAAGAGAGCCAGCTTTGTGCCCATCTTTGAGGCGGCCCTCCAGGTTATCTTTACCCTATGGGTTGTCCGCTCATACACATTTCCGCTGGTCTCTCTTCATCCATTCAGTCAACATGCTCCAACCTCATCCTTCACTTCACACTGCTTCACTTGGCTACATCTGGCACCCCAAGAGCATCCCTGATGGACTCGCTGGTCTGCCGATCCCAAAGTGTAAAACCCGCTATCATTCTTAGAATTTTCTTCTCAACGGTGCGAAATTGTTGTTTGGTGCGCTTTGTATCAGCCCTAGTCTCTGCGGCAAACGTGAACACCGGCATAACGATAGTCCTGTAGACCCTGACTACTCTTAAGGGTCATATGTTTATTGCGCCACATCATCCCGTTGAAACAACCAGCAACACCTGCCGCTTTCAATGCCTAGTCTTCCACTTCGGACCTTAATTCCTCCATACTTGTCTAATTCATTTGATAATCACGCAAAATGCGTTACCAACATTATTTTATTCCGTAAGGGCAGTTTATCACTTTCGCTAACTTTTGATTCTGTAAGATAAGCATTGGTATATTTTAGTGCACTATGGGGCAACATTGCAGAACCTCTACTTTTCACGGTCAAATAATTCGAAAATATTAGGATTCTACACAAAATAAATGAGAGAGGAATACTGGAATTTGGAGGGCGAAATTTGCAATACTTAAGCCTTCATATGAGATGCTGTCTTTGCCGCGGTTATTTTTAACTACCGTAAAATTATTACTCATTTTAAAACACTTACTACTTAAGAAACTAGGAACACTTTCGGTTAAAATCCCAGTACTAGAAACCACTACTAAAAATAATTGGACTAAAAACATAGAGACGTCATCGAAGATGCTGCGGCAGAAGATTTTGAATCTGATCTGCGTTGAGACGTTGCAAGATTAAGCACTGACAAAATTTGTGCGAAACCGAACCTGTGCGAAACTGTAGCGCAGCCTCCGTAACCCCACCGCGGCAATGCTCAGCAAAAATTGCAAAAGTATTCCGAGAATTTGCAAACTTTGGGAGCGTTCAAATCTTTTAAAAACCTTCCCTCGATGCATACCTCATTGTAGGCTAACAACAGGCACGCAACTCGTTGAATGCACTTGGTTTTAGCAATTGACGCAGGGAGATTACACGGAAATAGCAGAAGCGTCATTGTAAAACAAGCGAACTCAATCGCGGAGCACTGCAATAGCGTTGTCGATTAATTTATCGAGCGGCCACCCCTCTGCTTCCGCTTCCGACGAGTGCATCAGTGGGGAAGCGTGAATGATCGACCATCGATATTTCCCCATTTGAAGCCTTGGTAAAGAATCGATTATTAATGTGTTAGTCGAGGACACCCAGCTAATCGATCCTTATCCACAGGTTTAAAGGGCAGATCCATCGAATAATCGCAAAGTACGCCACGCCACTGGAGGGCATAAATATTTAAGTTGGAAACATTTAAATATGGGTCTCACACCTGTAACCACAAAACAAATCACGGCGAGGCGGCGAGATAGCGAGCGAGGGGTTGGAGGTGTGAGGGAGCGGGGTGGGGAGGAGGTCTGAGCTTGCTTACGATGATGTATAGCGACCATCGCGGTTGGTCCGTAACTTGTGGAAATGCAAAAAACCAGTGAGCTTGCATGCGCTTTGCCTGCAGTGACCCACTAAAGTGCAGTCATCGGTGATAAGGGAGCAGGGGGGGGNNGAGAGGGTGAGAGGATGACGGGGGAAGGGGCGAGGTTAGTGCCTCTATTGCCGCTTTTTCTTGGCCACGCGCGTGCTGCGGGCTTTTCTTCAAGATGGAGCACGCAGATGTTTTGACCACGTTGCCAACACTGAGAGGTTCCCTTCATATGATCGGATAGGCAAAAAACTCACTTTGGAACACGAATAGTTGCCTACTCGGGCTCCTGCATGTCGCACGCGGGTGGACGCTACCGCCGGGAGTATAATTTGCAATGGCGGGATGATTTTTGAGTCAGTGTGAGGGTATCTTCGCTTCAGTTAAAGAGGTAATAATAATTTTAATAATTGTGGTGGTGTAAATGATCTTATAAAACTGAACACTCATGAAATAAGACAGATAGAAACAATCCTTTTCATTTCAAAAAATTCTTTTACTTTTCTGTTCTCCTAACTTTTTTTCCACGAAATAAAAATGATTTGACATAAATCTACACCGGTGGCAAATAAATATCGATACTTCAAATAGATTTGACTACAGTGCTCCTATCAATTTTGAATTTTACCCAAAACGGTAACGATTACGCCGAGAAGCGCACGATCGCTAAAATTCTATTGCCGTAATTCGCGTTCGGATACCTTCAACTTCAAGTAAGGGTTTCAAAAAGAGATGCCTCAAGAAAAATCTGCCGATATGCACGTATACGCCCTATTGTTCCACTTTTGAATCAAAGTTAAAAGCGAAACTCGAAGTTTAGGGCTTGAAGGTTCGATACCTCAAAATTTGTTAACTTCAGGCGTTCCGGTGTGGGTTCGCCTTCATGAAAAATGCATTGTTTCTTTCCTCTCCTTCGGCTTCGAAATTTTCAAGGACTTGAGACACCCTCCAGTGCATTCTCAACAAAAGGTGTATGCTCAAGTGGGCGAGAGCTGGCAATCTTAGTTTCGCGCCGCCACCCCTCTATAACCCCCCCTCCCCCCTCTACTGCAACACTTATAATGACAGCTTCCGGTCGTACAGGTAGGGCGCGGGGCGACGAGCAGAGTGGAAAACTCCCGCATAAATTACAAAATGAATCACGCGCCGACACTTGGGGTCGTATGCCGATGAAGTATAAAGATCAACATGCGACCACACTGCCACTCCCATTTTTTCAAGTGGACGTGCTTTTCTCTCACAACACACATTCGGTACATTTCCCGAGCCGCCTCGCTTTGTTGCTTCCACCGCGAGGGCGTGCGTCAACATCCGCGTGAGCCCGCGTCTCCGTGTGACTCCGCGCCCTCCAGGACTCGTGAGGGAATCGAGATACACCCTCGCGTCGGAGGAACGGCGATTTGACGTGTTCTGATAGAGCGCGTCCGACCGAATTACCTTCGCGGGGTGAAATTTCAAAACGGCACCGTCAAGCTTGAAAAGTCAACTTTCATTCAGCAAACACAGTAAGAAAAAGGAACCGGAATTGTGTGTTTATATGGAAAGTAAATCACGAAGTTATACAAGCTGTTGGTTAATTCTTTTTGTGTTCGTTTTCTCTGCGTGTCAAATCGACCAAATCTTCGTGTTAAAAGAGAGAGAGACACAATAGCCCGAATGCAGACAACTAAAATACAAAAAACAATGGGTATACAAGGCTAGAGGAGACATAAAACAACCAGGACGTTTCGGGCCAATTACATGCCTATTCTCAACTGGAACAGAAGCTAAAAAATGTAAAATTAAAACGAGAAAATGAGCATGCAACTGACTGAGGTAAGAGGGCCGAGGAGTTTGCACTGATTCCAACCTCGGTCAGTTGCATGCTCATTTTCTCGTTTTAATTTTTACATTTTTTAGCTTCTGTTCCAGTTGAGAATGGGCATGTAATTGGCCCGAAACGTCCTGGTTGTTTTATGCCTCCTCTAGCCTTGTACACCCATTTGTTTTTTGAATTTTAGTGTGTTTTTATTGTTCTTTGTGTTAAAACGACCAAATTTTCATGCTGCAAATCTGCGACCTCCTTAAAATTATAGGCGCTAGCCGCTAGGATTGAACCTAGATCGCATTGACGCAGAGGCTGCAAGTCACAACCTTAAGGCCTAGGCACACACGGCGATCAATCGCCGCGAGTGAAAGACGAAAGCCAATGGAGAGCCTTGATATCGATATATCGACGTAAATGGATCGAAATCAAGGCTCTCCATTGGCTTTCGTCTCTCAATCGCGGCGATTAATAGCCGTGTGTGTCTAGGCCTTTAGAGTGACGGGGAGGAAGACAAAAGTACATCCGTACCGCAGGACACTTTCTTCATGCCCCGATGTTTCAGAGTAACCTCTAATTTAGGTCGATTTAAAAAAAAATTGTGTTGAGCAACCAAGTCCTTTTGCGTTGATCTGACACAAAAAAATAACACAGAGTGACATCGAACACGGACATGTTTATCTATGTAGGGGGTTCGCCCTGAACCCGCCAGGGCCTAGGCCCTGTTGTTTTTTGATAACGTCTTTTCAGCTACCCCGGGGGCCGGGGTAGAGCTCGGGCCTCCTCTGTAGGTCCCAACGCTTAACTCATTTTTTTTCCGTGTAAGCTGCGCACTTTCTGCGAGTTGATGCAGTTCCAGTTCCCGCGTGTGCACTATGCAGCGCCAGTGGATAGAAAAGCGAGTTGCTCGAACAAACCCTGGCAAATGAAACGGTGTCGGCAGATGTGACTATGTCAACGACTCTGAGCACGGTTGCGGTCAGTCGACCGCAAAACAAATACGGGTGGATCACTGATACGGGCTAGAAGTTACTCAAATGTACTAGAGGTGGATGACGGGGCAATATTATATCTGTTCCTCTCAACGGAACAGGTTTCGGTATTGTCTCGCTTACATTCTCCTCCGACAATACCGCTGCTCTACGGAAAATAGAAACTGCACTGGAAAAAAAGTCGCTTGGATCTAGAGTCTAGACTCTTGAAAACAATAACAAAAAAAAAATACTTTTGAATAAATCGGATTTTTCTTGGATCAAAAGGAAATCCGCTTAAATTAAGAGGCTTGGTTCTCGATCGAAGCAAAAATCCGATTTTTTTCTTGTCGATAAGTACGGGCAGTCCTGTCGGTGACACGGCTGCAAATAAAGTTCGGTCAGTATTGCTAGCGCCAGTGGCGTGGCTAGGAATTCTTTAAGGGAGGGGGGAGGGGGGTTGTCCATTCAAAAAAGTGACGGTAGATTTACATTATTTTGTGTACGTCCCTGATAATATTGTATGTCTGCCCTCTAAAAGTAAAAAAACAGGTATAATTAAAGAGGCTGAAGGGGTTGAGACCCTGGACCTCCCCCCCTCCTTGTCTACGCCACTGGCTTGTGCACGGAGAAAAAAAACTCGTGCGTGGGACCGGAAGTTTAGGTCATATGGATCTCTGAAGTTTTCGGATTGAGCATCTGAACACTTTAGGTCTAGCTGTCGAGGTTCGGATCACACATCTGAAACTTCAGTTCTTACATCTGAAGTACTTCAGGTGTGAGAACCGAAGTTTTTCGGATGTGAAAACCGAAGCACTTCAGATGTAAGAACTGAAGTTTCAGATGTGCGATCCAAACATCAGCAGCTGGACCTTAAGTGTTCAGATGCTCAATCCGAAAACTTCAGAGATCCATGTGACCTAGACTTCGGGTCCCACGCCCGAAGTTTTTTTTCTCCGTGTGCAATGGACGTGACTGTCACATCGGTGTTTGAAACTTTCAGAGAGAAAAACTTTGTCGTGATAAATTCGTTTAAATACACGCAATCGAACAGTGTTCTCAAAAACTGATGAGTCCAGTGAGTGCAGTGTTGCTTTTTTATTCTAAATATATTCCTTGGTTACTCTGTTCGTCCAGAACAGCCCCTTTCCACCGCGCCCGAAAGTCCTACTAAAATTGGGAACTTCGCGTTAAAAACGACCGGACGTGTGGGGACCTCGGCCAAAACGTCTCCTCCTAACGCTACTGCCTGTAGTTGTCGCTATTTTAGACCTCAAGTATTAGAACTCAGGGCTAAGTTGTTTTTTCTAAGAAAGTAAAGAAGGTTCATTTGCATTTGTGAGATTACTAATTGGTAATGAATGAAGAATTGAGCCTTCACACATAGTTTTCAACGAAGATACTCCTCTTCCCCGAGAGTTTCGGTTCGTTTGGGGGCCGGTGGGGGACCCTTCAAAATGCCAAAATATATCCATCTCCCGGTTCTTTTTATCATGTTTTTCACAGGAGAATGATGTACGGGCGAGAGAGCAATTTATCGCGCAACGCGGAGTAAATAACGCGGGCGTGCACTGTAAAACAATGATGGGTTTTTCGGTGAAAACGATGCATGCTTGAGGGCGCCAACCCGTGAACAAAGAACAAGCCACTGGACCTGTTAGTGCATCCGATCGGCAAAGTGGGCCATTCACGCTGCGCCGCCATGAAATTACACGCTCCGACCCAAGAGTGACGCAACCGCCGTTTAATTCCTGCGGCACTTGCGCTCTTGTTCAAGGTAGCCACTCAGTTGAATTCGTTTGCAACCTTTGTCGGATCGCGGGATGCGCAAGCGAAAAATTCGCTTTCAACGTGATGCGGCACTAACCCTCAGCGTAATTGGCAATTTAGCGACACTAGCCTCCTTTTTTATCTACTAAGATCACAATGGAATACTGTCGACAATATTGCAGGGTGTCAAAAAGCAAAAAGTAGGTGCAACTCCGCTCAAAGGGACTCGTGATCGTCAACAGACCTAAGAATTTACAAAATTTGTCGATAAACCAAGTTGCGAAACCCTCGCAAGCGTGCCCGAAACTGGATCGTTCAAGGTAAAAACAGGCAAATATTAGAAGTAGATGTTAATCGATGAGGCTGTAAAAAAGTGAGTTTGTCTGTTCTAATCGGTGTGACTCAAAATACGGTCCATGTCACAGCCAAAAGAGGCACTGGACTGTGAAAAATTGCATTCGCCCCACCTATTTGCTCAGCATAAATGCGTTCAGTGTGCCGATATTACCTGACATGCTTCAATTTACCGTTGAGGGTCTTCATACGTGACGTGACAAAATTCAATTTTCACAAAGTTTTTGTAAGCCTCCGCTCAAATAACAAACATGATACAGAGATCCGCTTTCATGTAGAGGCAGGTTTATTGAGTCGCAGACGATACCGCATATACTTGTTGAAGGCCCCACGAAGCCCGTGATTAAATCCGGGAAACTAATCGCCTAATCTTTTCGGATTCTGCGGGTTAATCATACACGAAGCAATGCAGGTGAAATTGGATTTCCCGGGCTTTCGTCAGCTACGGGAGGGGAGCGAGGGGGAAGGAGGAGATACCCTAACAAAGGGGGCGGATTATTGCGGAACTAATTAACTGATCGCCTTGCGAATGAGGAGGGATTCCGATTGCCAAAACACTCGATAACAAAGAGGCCCCCTCCCACGGTAGGACTCAGACTCAAAACTTGGCCCAACCCTCCATTCTTAACAAACTTCGCGGCCCAAGTTACGTGCACAATAGACAGTGTCGATAGCCGAGAGTACTCTGTGCCGGGACGTGCTTTTCATAAGGATACTCTGCACATGGGGTTTCGAGGGGCATTTCATCTCCTACAGCTTGTTTCCGATGAGTTTAAATAAATTGTTAATGTATTACAGGGAACTTCTTCCCCTCAAGTTTGAGATATTAAACATTAGTATCATGAGATCGAGTGAGATCACGTGTATCGAGCGAATTTTAGCGATCGATTATCATTCATCATCGTTGAATGATATTCGACGATTGCGCACTTTTTCAATGTTTTTCGACTTCTCCGTTGGTCTCACCGCAGACCGTCGAAATCCATCAATTTGAAATTCCGAATTAACCTCGGGACTTGAATTCGCTTTTTGAATTGATACGATCGATACCAGAAACTTCACCTTTCACCAGATTTTTTTTGTTTCGTCATTTCTTCCTATTTTCGTGTTTTGTCAATGCAAGTCTGCTGTGTTTAAGTGTTTCGTATTTTCGTATTTACTCCTTAATTTCATTTAAAAATAAAAATAAAAAAAAAATAAAAAAATAAAAAAATAAAAAAATTAAAAAAAATCTGTACTCTGATTGGCTTTTGCTTTCACCGACCAACGCCATCACTCAGCACTCAGTATTCAAAAATTTGTTTGATGAAATATATACGGTCGCGAAAATTGACATAACTTTTGAGACTGTTTTGGCTCGGTATTTTGGGAGACTCGGATTCACTGCTGTAACCAGACACTGTTGTGTTACGTGTGTGCGTTTCCAAACTTGGCAGTTGCTTGTGACGACTGAGAGATTGAAGTTGTGTAAAATGATGATGACAGTCACCGGTGACATTTCCAACTGATGAAATTGGTCAAATCCTGTCTATTACTTGGAAATGATAATACGGTTTTCCTTTGTAAAATACTGAACTAACCCCACACTTCAACTCTCTTTGAAATGATAGAGATTAAGTTTGAGAGGTGAATCATTCTGCATCACTAACGCGGCCTGCATACTCGACTAAGTCAAGTCTGTCCTTTCTGATTATCGTCTTTCCATTTACCAAAATACGACGTCAATCGCCAAGGACGTTACAGCATAATAAATTAACGTCCTACATACAAATTTCGTAGCTAAACAGCACTATAATTTACACGTTGCGTACTGTGCACACAATAGAAAAACAAAGGAAAAAGTAGTGAGGATATAGACTTTTAATAGATTGTTGCTCAGAAAAAATCCTGAAACCAATCACGACATTGAGAATTGAATAAACAGTTCGTTTGCTTGCCACTCTCACTGGATTTTCTGCTGACTCCTCAATCTCATTTCCTCGAGTAAGAAAACTCGTTTAAAAATCGCTAATCTTGTCGGGGACGGTTATTCGGCTTTTACGGGGAATGAATGAAAGCTAGCTACGGCTACTTCATTCGTTTTTCAATTAAACTGATACAATTAACGGAGCCGTGCTGCCCCCGAAATGCTCATTAGCGAAACGTTAGCATTGTTGTTCTCGCTGCTTTATTTTTTTAATAATCTCGCCGTGCCATTTGCGATTTAAATGAGAGCCCGGGCGTTTTCTTCCTCTGGAACGGTTTTTGCATAAATAATCTTGAGTTTACTTTTTTTCATGCTCAAGGCGGTCTGTGTTCTGCACGGCACAAAGAAAAATAAACGCAGCGACGAAACCGTGTTACAAGTTTTTCACCGGATCCACCACTCCACGCCAGTGTCGCAACGTCTCCGCGCATTCAAATTCATTTTCGTGTCTTCGCCCTCTGTTTCTCCCTCGCTGCCATAACTTCAAAAATTGTCATTTTCTACGGCGTTTTCTGCCGGTGGGCTTCTTGAACTATGGGCCACTAGACCCTATTTATCGATCCTCGTCCGCAGGTTTAAATGGCATGACGATCGATATATCGCAAAGCACGCCACGCCGCACTGCGTTGTAGTTGGCTCATTGTACTTGTCAGAAAATGCCTTTGACAGTAAGTTCTACGATTAAGTAAGTTCTAAACAAAAAAAGCCACTAAATTTGAGCTCAACTTAAGTAAGCTAAAATTCAATGGTATCGAAATAATATGGAGTAATTCTAAGATAAAATTTGTTAAACTCATTTTATGTTTTAATTTATCTATCTATAGATTATACTCACCTTCCAGATGACTCTCCAGCAGAGTTGGGTGCGAATAATTCGGCAGTTACTGAAATTGGTGCAGCAACTTTGACTAGTATAGCTCGGTCCTCGGAATTCTCTATCTGACAAGATAGATCAATCGTCAAACTATTCGCCCCAATTGTCGATTGATCCGACGTTGTTGATTGACCGAGTAATTCCCGAATAATTGTTTCCCAGCTCTCGCTCTCTGGTCTCCGTTAATTTAAAACTGCTAACGCACATCCGACAACGGTGTGTCCGAGGATTACGCTTCACTTCACAATTGTACACGTTTCCATTTGGATTTGTTTTTAACTGGAGCTTCAAAGCTGCGCATCCATTAATGTAGGTCGCGTTGCTTTATCACATCCCAAGAATAAAAATTACTGATGAGGAATATTACTCAAAACTTCGTCCTGTAAGCGATGTCTTCTTATAACGGGCATTTCAAAACGAGTAACCTGTGTCGATCCCATCACTCTTGGTTGAAATTTGTATAGATTGTGTTTGGCCGTACCGAGAAGTGCTTTGAATGTTTATAAGAGCACCTTTTCATTTGATGATTTGCAAGTTCATGATTCACAAAAAAATCTAATCGTGAAGGGGTCGTCCCAAAAATATGTATCTTTATATTAAATGTATATTAAAAAGATCAAAAAGCTACTTATTTATCATGCTCGCAATTTTTTAACACGCCAATTAATTTACATATGCGATTGCGAGGCAGGGTGCCGGAAGAATTGTACTTGCGTCAGATCAACTTTACCCTATTCTTCAATGTGAATAGCTTGTCGGGGTATCTGTTAAGATAATTCCGTCAAAAGTGAATCCTAATCAGATTGTAGGTATTAGAAGAAGCCTAATAAGAATGTTATTGATAATTATATGATATGTATCCATTCTTTCTTTTAAAAACAAGTTTCTACGTATTTCCACTTCAGACAACATCCCAATTTAGCGAGAAGCGATCTGAAAAATGCCTCAATACATTGAGAGACCTCCGACGAAGACACTAATATCAAATGGAACGTTTCTTGTCACTGTACTCTGCCGCAAATATTTTAAGATACTTTGGTCCGGATAAAAAAATGTCCCCAATTAACCCACGAAAGGCATATTTCACTCTCCAGTATGTTGAAATCCTGGCTAGGAACCTTGAATTTTCATATCTATTAAAGTATTTTAGAAATGCATTATTTTCTCTCCCTTAATTTGTCTAATTCGTGTATTTATTAACCAATTATGGATGTGTATTTGATAGCAACGGCTGTTTTCTCGGTCTTTTCCTAAATTTGTGCAGATATTTCAGCTGTAACGTCAAATCTGCAGGATACCTATTAATCCTTGAAAATTTTGAAAATATTGTGCTGTTAGCAGTGCAGCAACTATAACTCCAAAAAAAAATTGAAGAAAGAAAGTAAAGAGAAATTAATAAGGTGAGCTCGTGTATTCATAAAATAAACATTTTTCTTTGAAAAATGCCAGACGTTTATCCGATTCATTCGCAGGTCTGGAGTTCGGTTCTTTCCTGCGCGGAAAAGTAAGTCTTGGATATAGGAATTCATACTGGTTCACATTGTTTATCTAAGTGGCAACAGCGTAGGGGGAAAAATCCACCGATAAATCATTGTTAATGCCATCTACAAAATAATTGATCGTTAAACGCACGCAAATCCAAGCGAAAGTTTTAGTGCGCGAAAGTGAAAAATGCGCCGAGCATGATGGCCATTATCTGCACCAGTTGTTCCGGAAGAAAAAGAGCAAAACAGAGGAGGAAAAAACACAAAGTTTCCTACTCTTGCTTTTTGCGCTAATCACATTTGCCCTCATTACAAGAGCTCAGGGGCGGGATATTTTATCTTTGTTACAACTAAGTGCACTCTCCAAGTTTCTCTTTATATACAAATCGTCATGATCCTAATAATTCCTAATTCTTTCTTTTCCTTATGTTTCGCCTCTTCAAGATCGCATTACTCTAAATAAGTTCCTCTTTGAGTCCTAAAAGCTTCTGGAACTTGGTTTGATTTTCTTATTCCGCTAAATCTAAATTAAAATAAACTCAAGAGAAAGCTCGAGCTCACACCCTTGGTGCGAGTCCTTCATGGATTAAGAGAATTTTCAACTATTTTACTGATGCCATTTTTTTTTTGAAAGATGCTTTTCGACTTCCTTTATTTGTGTGTATATAAATAGAGTTGCCTCAAGTTAGAATTCTTGCAACTTGAGCGCATATGGAGTGAACGTCGTTGCAACATGATGGAGTACAGTTGCATCGTTGGGGAATACATGTACTTGCACCATTTAAATTCCCAGAATAGGAGAACTTGCACCATGTGAGTGCCTACGACGTAGCGTTCTCTATGTTGTCTTTCGTGCGTACCTATTTGATAGATTGCATTACGAAAGTATTTCGATTTAGGTACGTGTTTTCAAATTCCGCGCCGCATGGGCCGTCCCTTGCTGAAAGTGTGCCGAACTCGCAGGTAGTATCCAATTGACGTCACTCGGACCCGCTATCGTCACGAATTTTGAAAATAACGGCTCACGTTTATCTGCCCTGCACAAAGTCCGGTCCGGTTTACGGTTATGTTTTTGTTTTGATTTGTTGTGGTTTGTGGTGTGAGGTTGTGATATTGATAATAATGGATCGAACGAGGAAAATCCTACAAGCGGCGGAAAATGATAACGTGGAAAAAGGTAAGTGAAGTGTGGAACTTCTATTTGTATTCACTCTTGTGCACGATAAATGAAAACCTTGCAAGTCCATCAAGGAGGAAGTTTATGTGCTACTTGAAGTATCTGTAGCTGTTGCATCATCTGCCCTTCTCCCTCCCGGTGTCACCCACCAAAAATTGTCTGGTAATATCCTCAGATTGATAAGTCTTTTAAGGAATGTGCCCCATCATCTTATCATAGATTTTGTGGTACATACTACAGGCCACTCCCGAAAACTCTTCTATTTCCGCTGTAGGTATGCATGCATTGGGGAAAAGAACACATTGGATCTAGGGTCCAGACTCTTAAAAACACTGACAAGAAAAAGGACTCTTGATTCAATCAGATTGAAGCTTAGATCAAGAAACAAGTCTCTTAATTTGAGCGGATTTCCTTTTGATTTAAGCTAAAATCTGATCGAATCAAGAGTCCTTTTTCTTGTCAATGTTTTCAATAGTCTGGACTCTAGATCCAATGTGTTTTGTTTTTCCAGTGTGCATACGGCGGAAGAGGACGATATCTGAAACCACAGATTAATCTATTCTTGATGTGTTAGGCTCTTCTTCGTCATATTTATGCTGAACCGGTGCACTACTTGAATGCATTGCTACTAGTATATTAAAATTCTGAAGGCAGGTTGAAATCAAAAAGCGCTCCTTATCGGCTGAGCGCTTGATATTGGCCTTGACCTATCTTTAGTTTTTTAAGAACTGTACCCATCGAATACAGTGCACATCGTTACCATTAATTTACCGCAAACATTCATCCAGCTACTGACCAACTCTAGACGAAAACAAAGTGGAAAAAGTTCCACGCTGTCCGCAGGAGCTGACAATTTTTCACCCGGGGAAGCATCTGGCTGATCACCCTCGCAACAGGTAAAACTTTCATGAATTCCGAGTCTGCGTGTGTCAGTGGGTTTTTTCGAGACGAGCGCATTTCCCACCAATGTTGCCAATTGGTGCGTGCTTCGACCGTCTTTCACGTTAAATACAAAGCACAGCCGAGTGGTTCTATGTACATGGAAGTCAGGAACGATTTCTTCTTCAGACGCTCACGAACGGAACGACTGGAAGCATCTATCTATCAAGTTGACAGCTGTTCAATGGGCCACCATACACACTCCTAAAAATTAGAGGGAGCTTCGAGACACCCAACAACATAGGAGAAAAGGAGAAAGAGGGAGTTCATCCTCGAATGTGCCCGACTGAATTCAACATGCGGCGAGTGGTGAGGAACAGATGATTCAGTAGTTTATAGGAACGAATGATTTGGTTATAGGGTGTCAGACATGTCTATGAAAAAAACCCCTAATTAAAAAATCACACCATATATTTCCGCCCCAGATTACAACCAAAAATCGCAAATCATATTAAGAAAAGGCAGTTCCCATCTTCGCCATGTAAACTGTACTAACGCGAAGGTATTCCCATCTTCGCCATGTAAACTGTACTAATGCGAAGGTATACTGTTCTCAGGTTCAGCTGGACGGACAACAGAATTTTCGCGCTGGAGACGAGTTTTTCATCCGGCTGATGAAAACTGAGGGGTTGCACAAACAAGCGTGTCCCTGTCCTCACTGCCGTTGGAAAATATCCAACAATGTGACGCGGATAAAAAATCATATCTTCGTGAGCTGCACAACAGCTCCTGAAAATATTGGCAACAAAGTTGAACGACCATTTCCTGTTCGGGTAGTAAAAATCTCGAAAGTTATCTTAAAAATGTCAATGTAGAGCGACTGGCTGGAGCTACTTGATAATGATGAGAATAGAAGCTGACAGCACTAAAATGACATTTTCCTCAAAAGTGTTGATTAGAAGCGCTACGTATTCAACAACAAACGTGAATTTCAAACGTAATTTTACGCGTAATGGAGCACTGAAAGTGATCGTCTAAAAATCTAATGTTTTTTCTCCCCAAATTTTTCAAATTTTTCGCGAATTCCTAAGACATTTCACGTGTTTCAAGATGGTATTCTTCTTGAAAAATAAGCACCCCGACCGAGCTTGAGGTAATTCGGGTTTGGTTAGGTCATACCACCAAACACGCTCAGCGATGGAGCGTGGGGTATCATGCGAAAGTGAAGGGGCCCCGCCTGACATCACTCGACAGCCATCCACTCATCGCGCTAACATGCTCAAAGCGCAAAGCTGACAGTGGATACACGCTCTTCTTCCTTGAAACACACCGCATTCCGTCTGAGCGCCGATCAAAGTTGTTGTCAACACTATAAAACCATATTTTCATTGTCGAACGCTGAGTGATGAACTTTTCCACCCGAGAGCTCGAAAGTGGGTAAAAGTTTCAGAAACAATTCATGATGACCGGGAAAACGATGGCGAGAAGGAGCGATAGGGGGGAGGGGGTTCCCGCTCGACCCGCACTAAAATTGACTCGGTTTCCGTCGCCTCTCGCTGGAATGTTTTGATCTTTAAAAACTAAAGGCACGGCAATGAAGGACCTAATAAAACCCACGCTGACGCTGCCACGTTGACTTGAAAAGTCAGGATTCTACATTCGTTTTCACTTATTTAGACGACCCAATTTTAAATAATTGGTCATGAGACTTGATGTAATGATATCCTCTAAAATCCCTTCCTGAGAACTCCTTCAATACCAACCACACAGAGAGAAAACTTGACACCAAAGTTTGGTTAATACGGGAAGTAAAACACAAAATAACCCTAGCCTTCGGTTGACTGTGGGGTTTCCCAGTCTCTCCATTGTTTGCTGCGCTAAATTCAGTGCGCAAACGGTACCGAATTCAACACCATATTTGAGTTGATTTAATTTTCACTTGCACAAGAACACAAATATTTGTACCAGTGCGGTTGGTTCTTCTCTAAAAAGTGCTACCCAATGAAATTTGACAAAATTCAATGCTTTCGATTTGAATTGCGATTTTCGAAAAATGTTTTCCTTCTTCAGGATGATCCACCAGTCACATGCAGGGATGTAAAAGACGGTGTTTTCAAAACGACGCAACGCTGACGAGTGTTAACATATCTATACTGTAATGGAATTAAGTAACCCACGCCTAACTAGATCTACAAATGAATGAAGGCTACATGATAATTAGTGTACAGTGACAAAGTCAATCAATTTAAAAAAGTATTATACTGATCTCAACAATGATCTGAGCAACTGAGGGAACCATACGTGTAATACATTTTCAATGGATGCGGAGAAGTTAATACCACATCGAAGAACCAAGAAAGTATTAAAAAATATTCTCAATTATTTAGAATAAAAGTACTGCAAAAAATTGACTTAACTTGCGAAGACCTGTAAGATTGCTTGGTCCCTTCAAGATTTGGTTTGTAGAACTAATTAAGTATACTAAAAATTTTACTTTATGCATCATGAATGAACGGACTTATTTACGGGCTAATCATAACAAAGAGCTATCATGAGGAGCAAGTTGCAGAGCTGAGATTAAATCAAGGAGGGTAAAGTAACACAAGCTAAGATATACATCAAACGTCTCGATTGTCAGGGTGAATCCAGCAGTCACATGCAGGGATGTAAAATTAAAAGACGGTGTTTTCAAAACGACGCAACGTTGAAGAGTTTGAACACACTTATACCGTAATGGAAATATGGAAACCACATCTAACTAGATCTACAAATAAATGAAGGCCACATGCAAATTAGTGTACAGTGATAAAGACAATCCATTGAGGCAATCGAATGCGTTATCTTCCCGGGCATGAAGAATCTTCGAAAATCTTTAGATCTGACAACACCCGTCATTCTTTTCTTCCCGGGGCTCTTTGGCGACCTCGGGAAGGGAGAAACATAATCCGCGCACAAAAACGACTGAACCAATTAAAAGCGGCGACTTTTGCGAAAAGGCACGGAAAACTTCGACGTTTCTCCTCTTATCTTTCATTTTAAGCGTTATTCAAAGGCAATCGTCGAATATTTCGCCGAAACCGAGGGGATGTTATACGGATTCAGTTTCATCAAGGTAGACGCGATAATTCTTACATCGTAAAATGTACTAAAATTAGTTCATTGTTGATTTGACTAGAGCCGACTCCGGCTTTTCATTGAGCGGCAAGTGAGAACTAACTTAGACACAAATCTTAATTTTCTAACTTATGAGTTGATTTTGGAAATTTTTGATGCGTCCATTGTACTCTACCTACAATTTCGATGAGGTAACCTATACTGTGGTTTTTAATTTCGTTCCCTGTCAAGTGGTTTATTGTAAGATAAAAAAAAAACTTCTTCTTATTAGCTTGTTGGGCGATATAATTTTTGAGGCCCCGATTTTTATGTGTAAATTAATGCGAATTTAAATGGATCTCTTTAGGGAGCGCTCATTCAACCCATAAGTCCAGTAAATGAAAGTCCAGTAGTGACAATTTCAAGAGGAAAATCCTGTGAAACGCTTCAACTTTTTCACGAAAGATGGGGACACCAAGATAAGAGACATGTAAAAGAAAAATTGGAGAAGGAAATGAACATTAAGGTACACTTAGATGACAAACTTTGTGAAAGTTGCATTTATGGGAAAGCTCACAGGTTGCCTTTTGGCACCAAAACCTAATGACTTTTTTATGTGTGAAATTAATTGAAAGACATAAAATGGAGGACTAACTTTTTTTATTTCACAGTAGTAATTTTAGGTTACCGAAAAAGACCAAATTTAACGAACATATATGATGCTAAAACATAGTTGTCAAGTTAACCTGTAATTTCGATTACATCAATACATACAACTTAAATGAGTGACCGTTTAGTTAAATTTTTATTCATGTATTATCATTGTTTTACCTACCGTTTCTTTTGATGCAGATTACTGAAGAAAAACAAAAGCAGAAAATGGAACCATTGCATTGCACAAGTTGAAAGATTCGTTCAGAGGGGGAGGAGCCAAATTTGACGAATTCCAATATTTTGAAAAAAGGGACTAATTACGTCTCCAAATGAAGTGGCAGCCCTGTCAATGTATTTGCTCCCTATCTTTGCATGGAGAGTTTGTCTTGATGTAGACGTGGACTCTGATAGCTTGGGATATCCCCTCCATTTTGCCTCAACTTCGAGAGCTTTTTTTGAGCTTGGGAGCTGATTTCAGGGAAAACCAGGGGCACCATCGTGTTTCTCGAGAACTTTTACATAAAAATCGATGGTCAAATCGCGGCTTCCTCACACATGCAACATCTCCATTTCCCCGTTTCTGTTACTCCTTTCTTCTTTTGATCTGTCATTTGTTCAATTATCAGGGGATTTAATTTTCCAAGTTGTGCGGCAACCCTGAACTCGGTGACTTGAACAATCCCACACCTTTTCTTTGACGCACGTTCCGCTCGATGAATCAAACAGCGCTTTCGGGGAAGCGACGGGACGGGACGGTTGCGAGCCGAGCTTTTCATCGGCTCCGACCCCCGATCAATCCGTCTCATTAAGCTGTGTGTATGTCTCGGATTGGAGATCGGTCTCTCCTCGATAATGAGCCGATCCCCCGTCCCCGCACCCCTGGCCCCCGCGCGGAGGGAATTAGACGTCGCTCACTCTGAAAATTTCAAGTTGTCGGTGAGTAATCGGCGAGTAATCGGTGAGTAATGCGGGGAGCTGGCAGGGACCGCGACCGCAGACGGTGATGGAGCGAGTCGCAGAATTAGATAGTTTGCCCGCGCATTAAGTCAATAAACTGTCGGAGTGGTTAAATGCAGATTAAGCGCCGGGCCCAGAGGCTAATGAGCTGGCTATTTCCGCTCCTCCGCCGATCCCGCTCTGCTCAGTGCTCTGCCATCCCAAGTAAGAACGCCATAAGAGCCGTCAGCCATTGCCGAATTCCCTTCGACGAACTGCGAATTTTCAGGAAAATTTGGAAATGTTTCTCGTCCGATATTTCACAGGATTCCGTTCGTAATTTAATTTAAAAAGTTTGAAAATTCCGAGGGAAAATATTCACAATTTTCTTCGAAAATAAATGTTTTCAAAGGAGATATTTGGCAACGTTGGAAAGCTTGTATGGCGATTTTACTTGGCACGCCGGTGCTCTGGAGTCTACTCCCGCCTCTGCCCCCAACCCGCGAGCGCTCAAGAAAAATTGGATCAATCTACCGAAAGAGGAACCAACCCACACTAGATTATTTCCCAGCAAAATAGCTATATACCGCAAATCACTTAGATGCCGCACACACTCCTCATACCAATACTATGTAATTCAATTTGGAATTTTCCGCGGACAGCATTTGAAACAATAAAATGCACGGGTGCAAAAACTCTCACCGTTTCCCGCGATCCGACTTTTTTGCTTCACGACCCTGATTCGTCTCACGGATGCCCGAATGCCCCATAAATCCAGTTTCACGGTCAAACGTCCGATCTTCCTTTTCTTGAATTATCGCGAACAAGTAAAATAACCAGATTTTATTGAAGAAGAATGGAATGGGAAAATAATCGAAATTCAAGCGGTTACAACACGAAGACCGTGTTAAAGAGTATGCCTTTATGCTTCCATAAAACAGTTGGGAAAACCGAGTGCCATGAATGACCATACATGATTCAATATCGCCGTAATGCGGCCGCTTTTGATTGGCTCCTCCATCTTCAGCATCCCGGAGCGCTTCAGGACCTAAACATGTTGGACGTAAGGCAGATACAGGTGCAAAATGATTTGAAATATGGTTGTAGTTGCATATTGCACCGGAAACTTCACTCAAATTCATTCTTACGACGTTTTTTATTACGTATTTTATTATGTGGGCAGTGCGTTTTGCGACCGATTCACAGCTAAATCGAAGAGCTTTGAAAGGGAAAGAGAGAGAAAAAAATTTAATTCGATTATTCAGCCTAAACTTTAAAACCAATGAGTACCATTTTTACTACTTCACAGAGTAAAAATTGCGTGTACTTTTTTTCAAGCCGGACGCTTATTCTTGAGAGAGAATTCCCCGAAGTCCGAAACCGTGGTGTAGTGTGTCTACTAGTACCCTACCATTCAAATTCCTTGATTTTTCCTTACTTTCTCAAAAATTCATTTTTTTGGCGATTCTCAAATATCCTTGCTTTTTCCTTACCTGTTCCTTCCTTGTTTCGTACCTCACAGGCATTTTATACCGTATTCGGATTGAGAAAAAGGAATGGAGGAATAGACCAAAAACAAGATAAATCTAACCGGGAACTTGATTTAGGATTCTGTCAGGTAATCGTACACCCCTCAGGGTACTTTTAAGAGTTAATCACGGAAATCTTGAATTTGCATACCTTTCCAAGGCAAATCCGTACCTTTTCGGTACTCCGGTACCGACCTACCGAAATCCGTGCTTTTTCAGTGTATCCGTACTTTTGTGCAGAAAAAGCCCTGCCTGTGCGTCTTGAGCTCGTTGCCGCATTTTGCGCTTTACGAAGGGTTGATGAGAAACAATTTGGCACAAAACGTTCGCTTCTTAAGTGAAAACCAATCTCAGAAGTTTAAGGTATGATATGTCCACTCCATGTAGAAGACCGCCGCATCGGTGAAGAACATATCATGCAAGCAGACGACCAAGTCTATAGCCTGCACTGGAAAGCAGTGGCGCGGCGTGAATTGCTATAAACCCATTTTTATGTTATTTAAACCTATGGAAAAGGATCGAAAACAGGGTGTTCGCAGCAAACACCTTGATAATCGATTCTTTACCATACGTTTAAGTGGCATAACTATCGATACATCGCAATTCTCGCCACGTCACTGCTGGAAAGGAGCACCCGAGGAGCAGGAACAACCGTAATGACTCAGTTCGCAGGGAGCAGGGGAACAGGAGCAGGACACAGCCCCCTCGTTCGTCTCCGGCCGAAGCGCCGCCGCACAGTGGATCGGGTCGATTGGAGAGGTCGGACATGAAATTTTTGACAAAAACTGCTTTGCACGTTTCTATCGCCACATTTTAAACTGTAAGGAATGCTTCTTGAAGAACAATTCACGAGGAAACCAATGGAACCGCTATTAGAACTACAAAATGTTGTACAAACGGAGTGATAGGCATCTAAAGTTTCCAATTTTGACCGACCACCCCTATTGACTCGATTCACTGTGGCACCACTTCTAGAACTTCAAAATGTTGTATAAAAGGAGTTGTAAGCGCCTGAAGTTTCCAATTTTATCCGACCTCTCCTATTGACTCGATCCACTGTGGCACCACTTTTAGAACTTCAAAATGTTGTACAAAGGAAGTTATAAGCGTCTAAAGTTTCCAATTTTATCCGACCTCTCCTATGGACTCGATCCACTGCGGCACCACTTTTGGGACTTCAAAACATTGTATAAACGAAGTTATAAGCGTCTAAAGTTTCCAACTTTATCCGACCTCTCCTATTGACTCGATCCACTGTGCGCCGGGGGGCAGTGCGAGAGAAGGGGCGCCGCGGCAACGCTGCGCCCGAACTAGGTCAAAATCATACGACGGAACTTCACCCCTCCCCGCCCCCGGCTCACCTCACCCCATGTAGCGGAGGCAAGATATCATTTATAGATGAAACCGGTATTTTAAATTCCTCACCAAGATTAATTAAAGTCGGCCCGTATGCAGGGGTAAACCGTGCACACTGATTTTGTGTACTCTCCGGGGCGGGGTTGGGGGCCGGGCTCCGTCCCGGCGAGGAGTGAGCGAAAATAATGTTTTTAATATTTAACGGGGCCCGGTGGCTGTGCCGCGTGACGGGAGGGGCGGTGGTTCTGGCGCTGTNGGGGGGGGGGGGGGGGGGGGGGGGCGCTGATCCATGTCATTTACCACGATTGTCTCGCTGAGGCCTGGTCGTTGCTCGCATCCCTCCTCCGACTTCTGCACTGCGGCCTCGAGTCTGCTTTGCGATATATCGATTGTTCTGCCATTTAAACCTGTGGAAAAGGATCGATGAACAGGGTGTTCGCAGCGAACACCTTGATAATCGATTCTTTACCATAGGTTTAAATGGCAGAACAATCGATACATCGCAATTCACGCCACGCCACTCCCGATCCCCCGCCGAGGGGAGCGACTGTCGTCGTAGCTTCTTCACCGATTCAACGTTCTTGAGAGCCGAATTTTATTCACCTGTCGGACACAGATTTAATTTCTGAATAACGACTTATCTTCTCTAGAGAGAAAAAAACGGGTCTTGGTTTGAACGGGTTATATTCCCTCATTTCCGCCGACTTGGCAACAAGGCCTTAGTTTGAATGTGTTATATTCCCTCATTTCCGCCGACTTGGCAACAAGGCCTACTGAGCAGTCGGGGGACAAGATGTCGTCTGTCCGTAACTGCCGTGCTAAGGAAAAACGCCGTATGAGCACTCGAGAGTTGCCAAATTTCCTTCCATAAAATGTTTACTTTGGAGGCGTTTTATGTAGTTTTCTTTGAAATTTTCAGGAACTTTAGGCGGAATTGGGAACAAAATTATCTGAAAAATTGAAAGGAAGATATTTATAAGTTTACCAGGAAATTCGTGTTTTAAGTCTCTACTAACGTGATTTTTCAGAAAGGAGTGCTTGAAAAAGTTCAACAATAAGTTTGAAGTTAAAGACCGAAATCCCCAATATCAGCTGCCTCTTGTCCTAAATCCTTGGGCGGTTAGTCTCTGCCAACGTGATACTTCAGCAAAAAACACCACAGCTGTACAAAGCTAGGTTTGAAACAGAACCTCTCTTGAGAGATTTTTGAAAAAACTTCTTCGTGGATGAGTGCTTGAAAGAGGCCAGCAATCAGTTAGAAGTTAATCACCAAAATCCCTAAGATCAGCTGCCTCTACGTAAAAACATCTTGTGTTGAAGGGAAAACGCCATTTAGAGTATATTTGGCACGTTGCGTTGCAAAAATTCCTCAACCTAAGAAACAACAGTGAAACCAAAGCTTGAAAACTTTCCCGTTTCCATTCTGGAAGTGTACGTCCGGCTTATATCAGAAGTTAAAAAGAAGTTGCACTTTTTGTACCTAGACCCAGTTAACGATTTTCTTCAGATCCTTGAAAAATCTCGAAGATTTTCGCTATACTTGCAATTTTCTCATTGATAGTTACTTAAAAGTCACTCTATAATTAAGAATATAAACCTTCAAACATGATATTATCCAAATAATTCTACGGGGGTAAACATTGTTCTGACCCCCGTTTTCTTAATGGGACTTCGAGGACGGCCTACCTGCAAGAAATAATTGCCGTGCTAATCGTGACTAATTAAGATAAAGCAAACAGGACGTTGACATTAATCTCATTTATTGCCCGAGCCAATACTGAGACATTACACAGAGTAGTTTCTTTGCATTCAAAATGAGTGCAGTACCAATTAGTGGTAACAGCGCAAGGCCAGCCGCAACCTTAAAGTTCACACCACTACCCATGCAAGGACGAGCGGATAGAAGTTACAGAGGGTTCCCCCGGGCCCTGCGTTGCTCGACCCCCGAAGAGGGCGGTTTTTTTTTTTTTTTCTTTTTTTTAACGGAACGCAGTGGATCGCGATGGACATCGCTATTTTTTTATTCCGTTCCTCAGCTGCGTTCTAACTAAAAAATACCATTGCATCCTAACAACCTCCACGTTTTCAAAGTAATCATTTTCGCATAGTGCCATGTGCTCGGCGCTTTCCCGTTCCCGCAATCTGATCTCTCTGTGAAAATTACGCCTGATAGGACACCCCGACAATACCGGACTAAGGAAGAACGCCGTACGAACCTTCAGACGTCGTCACACTTCCTCCGACACAAAACGAATTTACCGAGAAAATTGTGAAAATTTATCTTCAAATTTTTTGGACAATTTTGTTAACAATTTAATCTAAAATATTGGAAAATTTCAAGGAGAAACATGTATAACTTTCCTCGAAGATACATGTTTTATCCGGGGCTATTCGGCGACTCTCGAATGTTCATACGGCGTTTTTCCTTGGCACGGCAGAACAGAGGGTAGGCCGAGGCGAAATTGAGCTGACGTAATTACGGCGACCGGAAATGCGGGACCGGAAGTGCGAGAGCGGGAGCGTCGACAAACGAGGGGAGGGAGAGAAACAAAGGAGCTCATTTAAATTCAGGCGTTGATAGCAGAGGACGTTGTTAAGACGAGGCTAACTTTCCCCGCAGCCCTCTTCATTTTTCCTTTATTAAAATCGTAAAGTCCTGATGACTTTTCTCCGAGTCCGTAAGCTGCCTCCGACCCCAGGTGTGCACGCGTGTTCAACACGTTCACCTGCGGGCTGATTATTGAAATTGATAGACAAAGCAATGGACAAAGAAGACAAAAAGGATTTGGAGGGATCCTATTGGTAGAAGCGGGTGGCTGCAATGGACAAAGGAGGTAGGTAATAGACTAACTAACGGCAACCCACGAGAGACCCGACAGTCAGTCTATAATTTCCCCCCTTAGTCAATGAGAACTAACCATGTCAACCAATAGGATTGCTTTATACCCCCTATGTCTTCTTTGTCTATAGCTTTGTCTATCAATTTCAATAATCGGCCAGCTGGCTGCAATCCATACCTTGGACGTAGAATGCGAGAAAAAAAAACAAAGGATTCGATTGGTTCCAACGTGCGGACGTTGCAGAGCAACCACCGAACTACCCTCTCATTTTTACCAGAAAATAATTGAATTGGGAGCTTCTGGTTATCAAATGCACCCTTTCCAGCCGTTGGGACCCCCCGATGTTGCATGTATACATGGTACATAGCATATTGCCTCACGGGAAATGACGCCATTTTGGTCCGGGCGACGAATTGTGAATCTTGTTCATTTTTTGGTGGTTCAAAAGACTCGTGTGAAATGTTGAGCTTTTGATGAAAAAAGTGTGCACGGATGTTGCACCCAGCTATATTATTTTAGGGCCTCGAGGTGTTTAGATATTTATACCGCAAGCGTTCTCTTCACGAGTACTTTTGAAACAGTCACGTGATCTTTTCAGTTTGCTTCCGACAGTAACGAAGTGTTGGGCTTTCTCTGTGTCCGGCATTATCCCACTTCAAATTTCAATAATAAAAAAATAATAATGGTACATGATGGAAAATGGCTCTAGAGGACGCATTGCGTCCATAAGGGTCAATATCAGACGTTTATAGTGAACGATTGATTGATCGATTTAATTCATGAGAATCCAAATATTAATTGCCAATCCAGTGGTACAAGAGGCTAAGATGGAGCGCCGAAAAACAGCTGTGAAGCATGTGGCCACGTGAGCGTACGCAATTTCTGGACCCGCCTCTCTCGATTTTCTGAGCCAAATTATTTGACTGAAAATGTGTGGACAACTATATTACTTCCTTCTGCCACTGAGAGAAGCGCAACGGGACTGCGTTGGAACGTCTTGTTTAATACGTTATTATCATCACCCGTTGACGTAAGAACGAAATGAATCACTAAAAGATACACAACTAAACCTTAGAGCAAATATCACCCGTTTGAACATGACATTCTATACATATAGGGTTCATATTGTATGGTGCATGGGTACAAAAACCGAAAACCGAAAAATCTTGTGAATGGATGGATACTTCGTGCCCAATTGGCTTTGAACAAAATGTATGAACGTGAACTGAAAATTAACATAAAATTGTGATTCAGTTCGACAATTTCACGAAGGAAGAATAAATTATGTCAAAGAAAAGCGTACCATAAATGCAAAAAAAGCACCATAACAAAGAAACGTAAGCAATATTAACAAACAAAATTTGAGAAAATGGGAATCACTTCCCGCCGCAGAAAAGTGGTGGATTTACCCATAAATCAAAGCGGGGTCTTACTAGTATAGCATGTTACAATGTTAAGTCCGTAGAGTCGAAAAAAGCTCCGGCAAGGGCACCCGCTACGCAAAGCGTGGTGAACGCTCAAAATAACGAACGGCTCGTCACATACAGTGGCGTGGCGTGCTTTGCGATAAATCGATTGTTGTGCCATTTCAACTGATGGAAAAGGATCGATAAACAGGGTGTTCGCAGCGAACACCTTAATAGTCGATTCTTTACAATAGGTTTAAATGGCATAACGCCACTGCAAATGACATTTAAGTGGTTTATACATGCATAATACGTGCATGTTACTTACAGCTGAAACCGAAATTCTGCGGGCTTGTATGACATTTTTTATGCATTTATCAAATATTGGTGGGAATACATCAATACTGAAAATAGCTGATGTTACAATGACGCCGTATTGCCGTACCTTTTATTTGGTGAAGATACCACGGAGTATTCTCAATTGAGTTAGGAAAAGTTGTTCACTTGTACAAGCGGATTGCATTTGAATTGCAAAACGGTTCCAGGAGCTTAACTATCAACGGTGATAATTACATTCGTTAAGATTTATTCTGACAATTTGCGATGTTAAAACGAAGTACACAATAAACTAAATCTTCCACTTCTACCTCTTTGAATGAGTTTCACTTTAAGAATATGATATTAGAATAATAAGTTCCATGTAAACTGTGCGTTGTAGTTTTGGAGATGGCTTCGTAAAAAATTCACTACCTAGACTTCTTTCCAATCTGTTCTTTCCATGGATTGTTCCGTAAGTTTGACATGATTTGTTAGCTTTTTCAACGCAAATCACAACAAATCGAACTGTGCTGAAAGTTTCATGAGATTACTGGACTAAATTTATTTGGATTAATTAGCCATGTAGACTTCTTTTTGATTTGTATTTAGTTAGGTGCCTAGTTTCGTAAGTTATGGCATTTGTTAGCTTTTTCGACGAAAATCACGACAACAGATCGACTTACACAAGATTACGGGATTAATTTTTCTTTTTTAAGAATTCACTTTGTAATACTCGATTTGTATTGGGATAAGTAGTTCCGTAAGTTTTGGCATGATTTGTTCGCTTTTACGACGAAAATTACGACAATAGATCGAACTGTGCTGAAAATTACACAAGATCAATGGGCACTAAGCGTGTTGCTACTACAGCGGGTTAAATTTTGTCACGGAAATGTTAGTTTTGTGTAAACCAGGCTGAAGTTTACAGAGATGCATGGATAAAGAACATCGTAGGAGGTGATTTTCGGGTCAGTTTGGAAGGCGCGAGGACAAAGGGAGCAACTACCGGAGGTTGAGAGGAAATGACGTCATTCATCCAATTTCCGGGAGGGATCTCGTCCTCCGACTAGGATGTTGCATCCTCTCTGGATCGAAACCTCTGTTTAGCCAGAATTTAAGCTGGTCCAAAGATAAGGAAAATCACAAAGCAAATGTTATTGTACGATTCTCAAAGGGTATATTCTTTGAGGGATCATTTGAAAGTAGGAGAATCCTATCCTGCGCTGAGTCAACTGAGAAATTTATCGAACTGAAATGACATGAATTCCACCAAACACCCATGACTTGAATCTCTTCATTGAATTAGTAGGGATCTCCTTGGAACGATAGGTATTTCACCACGCTTCAATTAGATCTCCCTTTTCGCCAAAACAAATTCAGGAAAAGCGTGTTCCAATCTACGCAGTTTGCGCAAATGGGAGTGGATTTCAGACTTTTTTGATGATGAAATCCCCCAAAAATTCCATCCCTTACCGTTTGGCTCTCTCCTCCAATTTCCTCATTCAAACAACATGGCAATTCGATCAATGGTTCTATGGAAACCAGGTTGCGGTTATTTCGCACCTCCAAAAGGAGAAAGAAAAGGATTGGATCTAGAGTCCAGACTCTTAAAAACATCGACAAGAAAAAGTACTCTTGATTCAATCAGAATCTAGCTTAAATCAAGAACCAAGCCTCTTAGTTTAAGCGGATTTCGTTTGGATTCAAGCAAAAATCCGATTGAATCAAGAGTATTTCTTCTTGTCAAAGTTTCCAAGAGTCTGGACTCTAGATGCGATGTGGTTTTAGCGGCTCTGGTGCTTGCACTAGAGCTGCTATTCCGGACGGTCCCAGCTGGGGAGTACACTGAAAAAAAAAGTAGTTAGCGTTGAGAACTAATTTGGTAAGTTCTCGCCAAGTAGAATCAAAATTAGGCTTCAGAACTAATTTATTGTACTGAAGCACCAATCAATTCGCTTCATACGCTGACTTGACTTTACTAGAGCGCGAACCAGAATTGGAAAACAGCACTAGCTGTAAAATTAGCGCTGTGGTAAGACAAATTCACTTTCGGGTCAAACTAATTCGCCCTCAACGTTAACTGCCACATTGTCCGTTACATTTATTTAGTTTCGAAAAAGTGGCGTCGGTACAACAGCCTCAATCGCGTCAGCTCGTGAAAATCAATTAAAATGTGAAATTTCGGGCTCGTTTGACAATGTAAATACTCCCGGTATGATTTATAGTGTCCTCTCTTTCTTGAAAACGTTCGAAAGCAACATAAATAAACCTGTTAATGTTAGAAATCGTCTGTTCGATTCGAAACGTAAACAAGCATGATATTCGTTGGAGTCGTCAATCTTCTGTATTAAATTGCGATTAAAGCGTTCCGCGTTCAGTTTATATTTTACGAAAATCTGTGAACTTACTGCTTACTTCTATAGTTCGTGTTCTCCCGTAATTTCAAAAGAATATCTCAAGTGTTCGGACGAGATATGTTTATTCAGTGTGAACATTCGCTACCGTTTCATGTGTGAAGGTGTCTCTCTCTAAAGGATAATTCTGTCTACTTGCACATACCTATGGGATATTCCTTTCCTCTGCCGTTCATTTGGAACCGGTCAGTTTATTTTTACCTCTCGTTTTTTAAGAAATCTTCTTTTCCTGAAAGTATTGTCCAGTTATCATTCGCTAAGCCGTTTTCTCCTCTCTCAGTTTTGAGGTTAGGTTGACCCAACCCTACCGAATGCGAATTAGAGTAGCGGAATTAGTTTCCAGCACTAATAGTGGTTAGTGTACAGAAACCAAAAATCATGTGTGTCCAAATCACACAATTTGAGTTAGTGTATAGAAACCATTTTTAGTCCTCTGACGCTAACTCATTTTTTTCAGTGTATCAATGCAGCATGTTACATTGTAGAGACCGCGCGTTGGTTGATGGGAATCGGCGCCATTTTCGGCTATGTTCCTTGTCATGACTTTATTTTATTGCATACTGTTTTATTGTTAGTCAATGCTATGTTGTGTATTGTATTTTTGGAATCATGGTGATACAGTCAACAATTCAAAACTTGTTTGTGCTTTTATCTCGTGATGGAAAAAATGTACTTTACGTTCAAAATTTGAAAATTTGAATTTTAAAGTTTTCGCGGTTAAGGAAGCTTTAACCACTGGGTTGGAGCTTCCTAGTCATATTACTTGATATCAGCTGATAGCAAACAAAGGTTACCAGGGAAACCGTAAACGTCTAACAACTATCGTGGCCATTGGGGCGATTATTGAAATGATATCGACTGTATGTCGCCGCTTACGACAGGACATAGCCCTATCTTAACTGTGTAATATATCGCAATTCGATATTGTTTTGATTTTTAAAAGGAGCAATTCATTCATACAGTTCCGATTAGTTTTGGCGAACGGGCCCTTAACCTACGGCACTCGGCTCATGGGAATTTTTTAACTTGTCCTGGACGGACTCGTCTGTAGCGCCTCGTTCTTCGTTGTGTGTGTGATTTCGTGAAGAAGTTTCTATGGCAATTTGCTTTTATTTGTGAGCTATTTCTTCCATTCCGGGAACATATTTATTGAAAACGGCGACTTTTTCAACAGTCCTATTTTTATCTACAACATCTAAGTGGCCCTTCATAATCATTTAATTTTGGCCCCTGGCCAGAAAAAGGTTCGGAAATTGCAGTGATTTTGCCGAAAATGCTGAAGTAAGTAAATTTGGGCATTTTTTTTCCTTCTTCAAACTCTGTGGAGAAGCACTTCTCCTCCAGTACATCTATTTTTTTACTTATCTCTCGCAAGGTACATTTACAGAAGGTGTGTTCCAGTATTAACAGTTCAGATTCGTGGTTTTTTTATTATAACGCTTATTTCGGAAAGCAATTATTACATTGTTCAATTCTACTGACTTTCAACACTCGATTATACTCCCGGCAAATTCTGCAGCAGCGTTTCAAATGTTGACTCTAATGCTTCCAACAGCCATCCGATGTCTAAGGGTTTATCCCTAGATTTAGGGATTTTCCGGAATTTCCAGGGATTTAGGGATTTTTCAGGAAATCTAGGGATTTTTTTTTGATGAGGTAAAGTTACCAAAAATCAACTTTTTAACCTCAATTCTAGCTTCGACAATCGAAAACATTTTTTCATCTATATTTTGTAGGCCTTTTTGGCAACACTATTTTCCCCGCAAATAAGCCGGAAATTAAAACGATTGCGTCCTTCGATGTACTTGACATTCAACTGCATTCAACCTGTTAATAATAAGAAATCAACTAATATTCTTTCATTTTATTGGTCTGGATTAGCACTGCTTTCAGAGAGCGCCAAAATTCAAACGAGCCAATCAGATTTAAATATTGCAAATCGCTACATCGAATGACATCATGATTCTTCGTTAAAAATGGCGCTTTTTGCAAAATCTAGGGATTTTTTAAGTATATTTGAGCAAATCTGGGGATTTAGGGATTTTTAGCGAAATCTAGGCATTTTTTTTCTTCCCCGCTAGGGATTTAATATCGGAAGACTGGCTTCCAGTATCGTAGCGTTGATCGTCGCTGATGTCGAAATGGAACCTAATGCCGGACTTACTGTAACACCTCCATTCCTCAATTCCGGTGAGGAATACGTCTCTACCCTTAACTCAATATAAATATACAAATTGATAAGTGAGTGCTTTAGTCTCCTGAAAACAGAATTGCGAAACTTAAAATTGGAGAAAAATGATGAGTAAATGAAAAAATGGAACCAATTGATGGGATATGTCGCATGCCATTCTGACACAAAATATGGCGTCTATCGAATCACCTTAACTAAATAAAATAACCAAATTTTCAACTCTCAAACTATCAACTATCAACTATCAAATTTCAAACTATCAAAATTTCCAACAATGACAAAAATGATTGTAATATACCTATAATGTAATGAAATATACACGCTCTAATCATTTAATTTGTATTACCTTTATGTTATGTACCTACATGTTATACTATTTTTATAATAAATTTTGCCAACATGCTTTTCAATTCAGTCTACAACATTTCATTCCGACGTGGCAATAATGATTTATAATGCCCCTAATCCATTAAAATGAATTACAATAGTAATGCCGCATTATAATGTCGTATTATACATCGCAACGATTCATGTCCTACTGATTATTGATTATTGTAAGATGAATTCTGTTTTCTCTGATTGTATGTTTCATACGTGCGAAGCAAGTACGGGTCACTAGAAACGTGGTTCGTACGGGTGGCTGATGAAATTGATCTTCGAATACCTTTTGATGAGCTAGGGAAATGGAACCATCTGCATCTCATGGACAATAAATAGTTGCCGTAATTAAGGTCATCCCGTGATTAAGGTGCCGTGATTTAAGTCATAAATTCTTCATCTAATTCTTGATTCATCTCCAAAATGTCTGCTAAAGCTTTCATGCGCTTCTCCTTGTATGCATGAATGAGCAAATTGGGTATCGAACAAGCGGACACTTTTTGAAAATTTAGATGATTCTGGACAATATCGTACAGAAGTCCACGAGCTGCAGATAGAACCATTACCTCTAGCTCATCAAAAGTTATTCGAAGATCATTCAACAACCTCTTTGACAAGTTGCAAAAACTTTTCGTTAACAATAGTGTCACACGGTACTAGGAATATTTACTATTTAACGAACCTTATATTTCCCTGACTCAGTCCTAAATTATAGAAGTATGCGTTACTTTTCCAGCAATCCAAAAAAACAATTATACAAAAAACCAATACCTACACTTTCAGATATAAAAATGCAAATTTTTTGCAGCCTCGCTAAACGACTTATCAACCAGAGATTTTTTAGGAAGCGGACCTCCAAAGAGCTTTCAAAATTAAAAGTATACAACAAGTGATAATGCCATGTATTCGCCATATCAAAGCCCAATACACATTTATACACCGGCTACGTAAATCTGCTAAGTTACAAAACATGATTCGACAGTTGTCGGATTGTACATCAATGACAAAATGTGTCTAGGCCCTCATTCTTGACTACAACTACTGCCCCCAGAGCCGCTCTCCGACGCCAATGCGTTGGAGCTTCCTGCTTGTTTTTTTTCCAGTGCCTCCATTTGGAGTCTGCATAGCTTGGCGGGTCAGTCGAATGCTGGTTGGAATGTGAGATAAAAATAAGTTTGAGGTGTACCTGTAGTAGTTGAGGACTTGTGCGAAGACCCCGGGGTGTCGATCGAAGAAGTACTCGTTGAGCATGGGGTCGTAGTTGCCGAGGGCTTCGGTGAGTCGAGAGAGGCGGGTGGCCGGGATCTTCTTGAGCGTCGCCTTGTACGTCTCATGACGGATCCCGCCCACGTTGAGGATCACCTTGTTCTCGGCTTCGACGTTCAACGTATTCATTACGCTTCACGCTTCGCACACAGCCCCGCTCCGTCCTCTCACGTCACCTGAAACACACCATGCATGTCCATCAGTAAAGCAGTGTCTGAAGCAGTGCTCGAAACTCACAGGCGCCAACGCGCCAAATGCGCCCAAGAAAACGGTCATGGCGCCTAAAATATGATGAAGGCTCTGCGCCAACTTGGCCCCCAAAAATTGCCCCTCCCCCCCAAAAAAAAAATCGTATTCGATAGTGCTTCCATGTATCTTTTGCTTCAAAATAATACAAGATAACCTCGAACAAAAAATTTAGGATTTAAGTAGGAAAAGCTGAAAATGAGAAAATTCCTGACACTTACTCTTTCACTTTCCATTGCCAGTATATGTATACTCATAGGAATCAAAAATCTATCGCAAGAAACCCGTTCCCTCGGATTACTCGATTGACTTTTGAGGCTATGATTGCATGTTGAAACATTCTGCATTTGGCGGTAAAAGGAACAAGGGCAGACAGCCGATAAGATGGAGCGACGAACTGGTGACCCATGCAGAAAAAGACTGGTGGAGTCTGGGCAAGGATCGGGAACGTTGGCGCAACTTGGAGACAAGTGCAATTGCGAAGATGTCAACATTTTAAACAAGCCTCTAGAACTCCAATTTTCTCTCTAACCTCCCGCAATGGAGAGGCCAGGCCCCTGAGGGATGTATTAGGCTTTTCTAATTCTAATATTTCTCTTAAAAAATCAGCACTATTGCCGGACTAATAGACACCCTGTCATATACCTACACCTAAATGAACGTCAACAGAGCTTAACGAACGCGTGGAGGTGGCAAGCCAAGAAATACCCCCAACGCCAGGCCCATCAACGAGCGAAATCACGGAAGGAGTGGATAGGGAGAGCACCAAGAAGAGAAGGAACCCAAAATGGCATGCGAAACCAGGCAAAGGACATCAACAACGGAAAAGAGCGAAACAACAACAGAAGAAAGATGAGGACAGGATGAAGCAAAATGGAGAGTGGCTATGAGTTTGAAATTCTGAACACCTATTTTTTGTTAAACATTTTGTAACTGTTGTTGTATCTAACGAGAAAAATCATTATTTAACCCTTTTTCAAAATTACTCTCTCTCAAAAATTGTTTTTTGACCCCTCTCGCTCTGTTCCTTCTTAGTCTCACGTTTTTTGTTTTTTTCTCGTTTTCATTTTTCTCTTCCTTCTCTCTGTTGGAAATGTTGCCAAAGTGAGAGAATCGTCGCTGACCGTGGCTGCGGGAGTGTCCTGCTTGCAACGAGCTTCAACGGGAATGGAGCATGGTTAATCTCCAGCATGGAATTGCGAGCAATTAGCTGGCTGGAAATTACCGGGAAATCGCTCCGAAATGTAATGGCACGAAAATTTATCTCTGCGAACGAAGCTCGACTGCCCTTGCTTGGAATGAGCCCCCGCAGTTTTCGCCTCCTCGGCTCTCCGCCTGGGATGGAATAAATAAGTCCTCTTTTCAGACACCTCATCCTCAACTCCTTTTTCATGCCCGCTCATGATTATTGTGGCTACTTTTTGATCGGCTTTCTGCGACCAGCCGCTCAAGCTTCGTGCCACGCATTTCGTTCATAGAATGCAACATGGCGATGAAAGCAGGAAGCAGCGTATCGCAAGCTACAAGAGATTTCAAGATACGGGACGTCGATAATTTGTGTCGGTTGGATCTTCTGAGATCGCTGAGGATTTTTGGTCCAAAGCCATGCATATAGTGGCCACTAAAGATGAGAGATAAATCTCCCGTTTTATTTGCATCTTCAAATTTTTTGCACAAAATGAAGTTTCTATCTGAGGTTATTTTTTACCGAGGAATGTTTGTGTTTGTTCCACTAGGGCTCTTCCTCATTATACCTTTAAATTTTATGCACATTTCATGCTCTAGAGAGCAAGTTAAAAATTAGCAGTGGTACTTTAAAATAACCTCTTTGTTTTCATTGTTTACTTTTTTTATTACTTGTTTAGTGGCGTTCAAGTTTCATAAATTTATAAGTGCCTAGGATTTTGTTCCTAGAACCTTTGAAATTGAGTTTTATGATCCGAGGTGCGACTCTTAACTTAGGTATATCAATGGTGCTTGAATTTCATCACTTGTAAATTATCATTTAAGTTTCACAAGAAGATAGACTGCACCCAATTTAAGCCACGTAATTAAATATTTTCATAGTTCTCGATTTTTTTTAAATTGTGTCAAAATAATCAAGTTTATTTGCCTATAGTCCATAGGTTTTCGCACTACCTCATGGTGAGAAGTTTTGTATTCCAGGTGCAAGTGCCCTTAAGAATGCTATTTGAGTTACCAATTTTGAGTCATTTGTGCTCAAGATAAGTTGAATAATGATTCAAAACATTTCCCTTTCATTTCGAAGAACGAATGTCAGCATAGCAAGAAATACAATTCCCCCCCCCCCCCCTGCACGACATTGGCGCGTAGAATGTCTGCATTATGTTCACCACGAGTGTATCGATGTGGCATTGTAAGCACAGCGGTGACTCATGTCAGGACGCCGACCTTCTTTAATCGTGCCTTCTCTATATTGAAAGGCATCTACTTACAAAAAAAGGTTTCGGAATTCCAGTTAATTGCAACCGTCTCTTTTTAGGAGACGCTGCTGCAATGCAATTTTGCGGCCATTTCTTTGTTTCATTCCTGAAGCAGAGGGTCCCCCTTGGTCGTCGCCTTAGAAACCAAATTTTTAGTTAGATCAATCTGTGTTCTCTTGTTCGTCTCGTCTCGTCTCGTAAAATTATCCCGTTCTTTCCTAAATTTATCCTACTTCCGTTTATATATCCTGAAAATAAAAGGTAAAAAACCAACTCAAAGTAATTCAGATTTTATCCCAAAATCCGACAAATTTTCAATTCCGCTGCCGATGACGATTGTGGGTTGCCGATAAATAGCGATTGCAGAAAATATTGAACGTAGAAGGGAGAATGAAAAAGAAACTGGAGAGATGTGGAATATGATTGTAGGGACGGGAATGCGGGAAACACGGCAGGCGGGCAGGGGTGTAAATGTATTTGCCACAGTCGACGCGCGATCGATTATGTCTTTGGAATAAATTCAGCTTCTCTAAATTTCCCGGACTTAAAGGTCACGCCTTACTGCGCGCAAGGGGTTTGAGCACAAGAAAGCGGGAAATATTTTCACAGACGAAAGGCTATAAATACGGCTAGCTCTAAGTTTTTTCCCAACACGCCTCTTCTGCAAATCGTTTTTCCCCAGAGAGATGTAATGAGGCTGCAAGAACTTCAATCGCATTATTAGGACGCAACGGGTTTAATCTACCTACATCGCATGACCGCGTTGTAAATGCAGGCAACTGTAGACTTTTGAAGCAGAATTTTTTTTTTGTACAAAATCCATCTTTCCTGCAAATGTTGATCAAGATTACACTTGTACTGCTAAAATGGTTCTGAACTAAACTGGCATGAACATTGCTGGTGCAGTGGATCGATTGAGAGAAAAATCGAAACACTGTAGTCTTATTGAGTGGTTTGTAGTAGTTCCGCTCTTAAGTTTGGTGACGTATACAATGAAAAAGTAACCAAAATGCCGCGTCCGTAGGGGACGTGGAACAATAATTCACCAAATCTTTCGGATGATTGTTTATTTGTTTTTCTCTCGGTAACACTGATCGAATCGTTTTGCATCATTCACTAAACATGATGCTTATTGAACTTTAAAACATAGGCACAGTGTCTCATTCCTGAAGAACATCCAGCTTTTAATCTTAAAGCGATTCAAGTAATAAATGAAGTGACCAAATTCTTGCATTCATACGTGAAGTTGAGCAAAATGTAACATACATTTTGGTAAAATTTTTCTGGTTAAACTGATCGAATCTCTGGGTCAAATCTGTTGCATTAAAGTCTCCAAAGCCGTAAAAACTAGGCAGTGCCGTATTCCCTGAAATTTACCAGTGAACTCCTGATGGAAGTCCAGGGCTTACTCTTATTTTCCCCTCAGATTCTTTGGCATCATTTTGCACAGAAGATAGAAGGAAATTCACTGATTTTATCATCAATAGGATCATTTTGTAGCGCCGACCACCGAGTCAACGTGAATTGCGAAACTTTTTGCACAAAATGAGCATGGAAGGGAAAAAGGAGCAATGCACATCAGTTCATAAAACCAATTCCCTGATTTGATCGAAGATTTTTTGCTGGCTGATGAATCATAGATCCCGGTATTTTAGGGGTTTTCTAGGTCCGAGACACCATGTCCTCCGCGCATTATTGCATAAAAATCTTTTCTAAAAAAACACCCAAGTATGTGTTTTTTACTTCCTCACCACACACGCGTTTAATAGGACTGCATATTACAGAAGAGAACCAGCTCGATTACAGTATTTTTAAAATCGTGCAACATCTGCTTTATCTTATAAAATACTAAAAATATCCATCGAAATAACATTTAAACAAATGTTTTCCTTGGAAATTAACAATCTCTCATACCCATAAAAGCAAAAACTACATGCTATTCTTGGCATTTTTTTCTTTAGATAAGGTAAAGAAGCACGATTTTTATAATACCGTAACCTCGCTGGCTCTGTTCTGTTACATATACAGTCCAATTTGATCGGGTTAAGCAGAAGCTGGACGTATTTATGCTGGAGGAAACTATGTTGCATGCAAACCCCATGCACTTAGTTCCTTTTAGCATGAATGCGTCGAAATTAACCAAATCACAGCCGCTACTGCTAAAATTAATGGAGCCTTTTAATATTTAACACAAAAACGGATTTTCGTGCAAATTTCAGTGAATTTTCTGCATGGTAAGAAGCAAATTCCTTTCAATTTATTTTCGAAGGAATCTGCTCAAATTTTCTCTTGTAAAACATTGAATTACCCAGTTAAAATTAGCAATAGCTGACGTGGCATGGTTCCTTTCAGCTAAAAGCGGTCCAATTAGCTTCTTGAAGAATAAAAGCTGGGCTCGATAAAATCGGCAACAGGGCGAAGGAACTGTGGGCTCCAACCTTGATTGACACCCTGGATGCCTGTAAATATGGATCATTACACGGCAAGAACAGGAGCACAGGCGCGGAGTGAGATAATCACGAAAAGGGCGTGCGTTTTGAAAATAAGCAATTCACCGGCACCGAAGCGGGCGTTATCTCGTTAGGGCGCCTCTCCTTTATCCAGGCCCGGGCACAGCGCAGCGTGGCACGGCGCACAAGAGCAGCGTGTGCCCTTGCCAGACTTCCGGGCAATCAAGACGATAATAAAATTAATAACTACAAAACCGTATGATTATAGTTGTATATGAAGCATTCAAGATCAAAACGACAAATACCGTGAAGAAATTTAGAGAGATCGGATCGTCCCGTGAGAATTTCATCGGAGAAAATACCAGTTACGATAAATAAACGGAAAGATTAAAATAAATACCATGTGAAAAATATTCTGAAAGATGGAAATTGCCTCTTTTCTGCTATTGCAATTTCCTGTCTAGGCCATGGAAATTATCATCTTCAAGCGAGGCAGCAAATTGTTGATCATGTCACGCAGAACTGGTGTCATTTCCAAATTGAATCTACTATGCCCAATGGGAATAACTATGGATCAGCAATTGAATATTATTTACACGGAAAAAACGGTTTTAGGATCGGGTACTGCGGCGCAGGGCCCGGCCCCAAACCCGGGTAGGTGAAATTGCTTCACCTAAACCTCGGAGGGTCGGGCCCAAGCTGAAGGTAGGGTCCAGCCCTACCTGCATATCGACGCCAAGCGTAAAAAATCCGTGCCCTCGCATGGATTCGAACTCGCATCGCAGAGATGGAAGACCAGCGCGGTACCACCAGGCTACGAGGCCTCGATGAATGAGGCAGCGAATTTACGCCTCTTGAGTGCAATTCCCCCTCTCGGCATATCAATGACACCTGATCATACGGGCATCAGTCCTCAACTGGCGTTCAGCGAGGAATGACGGTATTCGCTACTCCTGCGCATGCGCGCGCATGCGCAGTAACTAAAACCTCAAAACCCAGTCGGTGGCAGCGTTCGCAACTAGCTCATGGAGGTATCGTGCCTATAATCTGTAGGGACGTGAGCTACCTCTCACTGCCCTACCTCTAGTTAGGGCCCCATCCTAAACTCGTTTTTTCCGTGTACATATGTCACAGCAAGGTATTTTTGGGTCTACTTGAGAAATGAAAGCAGCTTGTGCAATTTACAATCATGAAATTGAAGTCTATCGCGTCATGGTACAAAATTATACACATTTGAAAACTCACGTAATAGTACAAAATTGAGTTTTTCAGGTGATTTATGGCAAGGTCATTTTGATGTTTTGTACAAATGTAAAAATGAAAGAACTCATTGCGATTTAGAGTGCGAAAATCATTTTCTAAAGCGTAGCTTAAGCTCACTAAATACATTTGAAAGCAAAATTAAAATTTGTCCTCAAAATCCTACGCATGAAGTCCCATCTTATAGCTTGCTATCAAGTCTAAGTAATAAAAATAACGCCAATAAAAATAATTCAACCAAATATAAGAAAAAACTAAAGGATAAACTAAGATTAAAGGAGGGGGGGATGTATATTAACTATACCCGTCATTCAGTATGTGTGGATTACTACGTGCGAAGCACGTACGGGCCGCTAATACAATAATAAAACAATTTAAGAAGCGGGTAACAAGGCTAATTTGCACGAATTAAACCAAAAAGATTCAGCTGAAAACTCAACTTTCCTTAGTTGGATGAACGCTTTTATGAAAACATTCTTGTTTAGAAAGGTACAGCTAGAGTACCTACATAGGGAGAGTATGGACAACTCGAAATATGTAGCTCTTAGGGCCCAAAAGGGTAGGTAACCTTTGAAAACGAAAAATGTCACCGTCAATCTTCAGACTCCAATATCAAACGACAATGGACGAGAAAATTCATAAGTAAGCATTCTTCCTGAATTGACTCGGGAGAATAGAATGAGAATTTTATTGGCCAATTTTGAGATATTAAATCGACGGGATGAATGGGAATCGCTGGATCGATCTTTAACACTTTCATGCCTAGGCCGGGTCAAACTGACCGAGGCTAGCTAAGAACATGTGATCAGCAGGTTGTAGTTATACGAGCTTTACATGCAGGTGTACGTGTACAGATACATCGTAAAAAAAGAATTCAACATCAAGAAGAAAAAAAGGAAACATCGAGTTTCGACACAGGCTAAGACAGGAGAGACATATTCTGGCCTTGTTTTAGAGCTTTTTTTTCCCGAATCTGAGCGACACCTCATAGGCAGCATGGATCAGAGCATAGTTCACGTCTCGCGCCATCGCGCCATCGCGCCTTCAATTTTGAAGATGCAGCACGGACATCCATCAAGTACGAATAGTTGTATCTCTGCGCCGTCGTCATCGCGCTTCCTTTCCCGTGCTCTATTTCCAACATGTGTTTGTTTTTGTTCATCATAATCGGACGTCTTTATGCTAAAATGAACTATGTGCACAGGGTTTGCATGCGACACAGTTCCTTTTCGCATAAATACGTCCAATTGTAAAGGTGCTTCGAGGGATATAATAGACGTAATCCGGCCTCAGTTGTTAACTTTTCTTCCGGATCCAAGCGGCACCTCATAAGACGCATAGAGCGGATCGTTGGGAGTTTATGTCTCACCCTATCTCCCTTTCAATTTTGTTTATGCAATGTAGACAACTATCAATCACGAATACCTGTATTTCTGTCATAGCGCGCTACAGAGCATCAACGCGCGTTGAGGTGACTACTATTTCGGAAATTGGAGAATAGTTAGGGTTAAGTTTGCTCAAAATATGCTACGATGTTTCCGACTCAAAACTCATTTAGGAAAAAAAAAAGTTTAGATGCCTCTCAAGCATCTTAAAAGGCTCACGTCTATAAATTGACTTTTTCGCGAGAGTTGTGTTGTGTCGGTGATTTCTTTTCGACGACTACCCCTAGAAATCCCAAACCGGGTCAAATTGATCCGATTATTTCTTTTGGGGGAGTTATACACGACGAATGAGGAGAAGGGGGTTGAGAAAACGTTGGTATGTTATCTAAAAGGTGAAAAATTAAAAAAGAAAAAAGATTTCATACCTTGAGAAACAGAAATATCATCGATGATAATACTTCAAAACTATCAAAATCAATGTGCCCGGGCCAATTTGACGCGACATGAGACTTATCGTATACAATAATTCTCGGAGAACAACCCACTATAATGTGATAACTGTGAACCGTGATGAGTGGTTTCAAAGAGTTTCCGCTTTTTTCAAAACTGTCTCAGGTGAGAACCTTCATTAGTTACATATACGAGTTAAGCAAAATGCTATGTAAATACGACACACTGGAAAAAACACATTGGATCTAGAGTCCAGACTCTTACAAACATCGACAATAAAAAATACTCTTGACTCAATCAGATTTAAGCTTAAATCAAGAACCAAGCCTCTTAGTTTGAGCGGATTTCCTTCTGATTTAAGCTTAAATCTGCTTGAATCAGGAGTCCTTTTTCTTGTCAATGTTTTCAAGAGTCTGGACTCTAGATTCAATATGTTTTTTTTTCCAGTGCAGATACCCGTCTCCAAAGCAATGCGTGCTTTACTAATAGAACAACATTCTTCTCGTTTTAAAAGGTACAGCCAAGTACCAAGATTTTAGATTTTTGAGTTTTACTGTCTTTTATCCGACTGAAGAAGACCGAGTTTTCCGAAACGTTTTGGTATTATTTGTGTGATAAAAATCCTTTTTACCCGCCCTTTAAATTATTGTTTATGATTGCTTACTAATGACCTCTATGATAGAAAAATTGTGAGCTCGTCACCTTCCGGCCAAAGTATCACAAGCGCAATGCGACTTTTAAAAATTTCCGCCGCCATTTCATTTTTATACAGAGAAATTTTTCGACGAAGCTGTCTGAAAATTTCCCTGAATTTCCTTTTCGCTGCCGATAAAGTTCAGTGAAACTTTCGGACAGCTTCGTCGAACAATTTCTCTGTATAAAAACAAAATGGCGGCGGAAATTTTTAAACGTCGCATGGCGCTTATGATACTCGGGCCGGAGTATGACGAGATGCGGTCGGGCGCGACTTGAAAATGGGGAGAAGTTAACGCGGCGATAGGGCAATGTCGGGCTAATGCATGCTTCACATGCCGGATGAATCCTTTGTTCCTGTGCGAGCCATCCCTCCGCCGCGGTTGCTGTGCGCAACTATTGTCGGGACTCGGGGAGCTACATAACTTGATAATAATTATTTCGCATACGTGCGCGCCGAACCCGCGAGCGCTTGCATCCCCTTCAAGTGCCGTCTTGTCTTCGCCCCATTGTTCCGCCAGCTAAGTGAGCGCTCCCTTGAAACTTTCAGTCACTCTTCCAATCCTCTCACAATCGGCGGATATGTTCATCGCCTCTCCTTACCCGGTTGAAAAATAAGAGGATGACTGATATGTACCAGGTTGCCGAAGAAGGTGTTGGCTGGGTCCTTCCAGGTAGGCGACGGAGAGGGCGTCCGGCTAAACGGTGGGTAGAAGGCATCAGTCAAGAGATGGAGAGATGCAAGTTCCGGAGAATTTAGAGGTTCGATACTACTTTTTTGCCATTCTATTTGAGTTCGGAACTTCCGATTAGGCGATTGACGAATCGCAACGTTGGTGGGTGATTTTGGTACCTCCTCGCGAGGTGGTTCTACAAACGGTTCGACCTATCGAAAACCAACAGATCTGATTGGTCGAATCTGGCAGCAACGGTGTCCAATGATGCTGGTGATTGATGAGACAAACCGGGACAGAACTTTCCAAAGAGGTCCGGAACTTTATACATTCGATCCATGACACATTCCTGTGGCGGGTAGACGTAGCAGAGCACCCTAGCGCGTCGTAATAGCGACTTGCACATACAAAAAATCGGAGGAAATCAAATCAAAAGAAGTATTCACCTCCATCGGTGAGGTTTAGAGTCTTCAGGGTGAGGTGAGATATGAGTCAACGAGTCTCAAGTAAAATTCCACAATATCACTTTGAATAGAGATCCGCATGAGAGATTCCGATGATTTGCCACTGCAGTAGAAAAAAAATGCAGGAGAAAACATTACTTAAATGATTTTCTTCGACACACTGCTCCTAGGATATTCATGATCATTAATTTATAAAAGCACGTCGATGGCTAACGAACAATACCGCCGACCTGCAAACTGACAATTTTGCGGAACGAACGGAAACCTTCGTATTTCTTGTAATTTCACGGTTCGATTTGCATTTTTTCCATAAATTACAGCGTCATTGAAGCGCTCCCCTACAGAATTGTAATTAACTAAAATCATCAGCTTACGTATTTTAGACTGTGGAAAGCGGCAAAGCCGTTTACTCTTTTCACCAAAATTGTTAGTTAGGCGGTAATTGCTCGTTAGCCCTCGATATGTGAATTGTTTCACGACGAAAAACAACCGTACCGATAGATCAAAGTATCACAAGACAATATACGCGTCTTCTGAGCGAGGGCAAAAAGGTAAAGATAGGAAATAAAAAAAAAACCTGGTAATCAAACGTACATTAATAAGAAACTAAGACAAATAGGGACGAACGGGAGGGGGCGTTGGTGATGAGGTAGCGGAAGTTTTCTAAATCAATTACCCTAGATTAGAAGCGACTCATCCCATGTCGAATGAAATGCACCAGTTTAATTCGATTTTTTCCCTCGGTTTTATTTCTCTCGGCGAGGAATGCGGAATTATGTAAAAACCTAAAACCGAGTTCGATGTAATTTCATTCCAACTTATTGTTTTGCATCAAGATGAAGTTGCGTTTTGACCAGTTTCCTTCATCCTTCCTCCTCGGGGATTTTCAACAGGTAAATTCAACGAGGTAATTGCTTTTTGAACACCACTCTGCATAATTTTAAAGCGAAATTACTGCATAATGCAAGGTTTTCTTGACGAGACCATAGGCATCAGGAACTCCTCCACTCCGCCGTCCATCTTCCGATCTTGAACCAAGTTTCCTAACAAGAAGTTGAACCGACGACAATTTTACCCGAGTTTTTTCCTTTTTTTCTCATCTTTAAAACAATGGGTAGGACAAAAATAAAACAAAACATGAAATCAAGAGTATTCTTGGAAATTCTGACTTCTGTTGAATTTCGTCTGGATGGGTTTCTTATTGTTTTGTTTTATTTGTTCTGAGAACCGGTGTGTCCAAATTACACGTTCAAAATTACTAAAGTCAAAATGGCCAACAGACACATCTACCCTTTGTTTAACGGTGAAATGGCTACAAAAAGAGCATGAATCTCTACCGCATATTTTACTAGCCGTTCTGGACGCGCTTTGCGCGTCCGTCACGGCCAGCCAAGGGGCTGCGCCCCTTGGACCCCCGATCACTCGCTACGCGAGTGACATTCGGCTTTTTCTCAGTGACTGGACGTTTGATCACTAAGATGTGTACATTTTGGAGACTCTGAGGCAAAAATGATTTCGTCACAGAACCTTGTTGCCGGAGCGTGCCATCATTTGTACATGAATAGATGTGTGGAGATGAAGCGATGATGGGGATCGATCATTTCTTCAAAAACGCATTTGACTGGGACGTCATTCCATCGGGTGGCGGAAAAAGACAATCCATGGATCTCCTTCCACAATTTGACGCGCTGAAGTAGCAAAAGTTCATCTTTACCTCTTAAGAAGATTATCGGTGGCGTAGGGGTCTAAAAACTGCTCAACGATAGTACAGTTCGAGTTCAGAATCGCAATGAGCCCACTCGTGTTTTTTCCTTATACTTTCATCGCGTATAAATTTCTCTGATGTTTTTGTTTTACTCTCTCTGATTGCATATTAGTAATCATATCCTCATTTCATTTCCTTTCCCTTTCCTTTCTCCCTTTCTATAGCATCTGTGTCCATTTACAATTATTATTTTAAAATAGCTTTCCCCTGGTATGCAATTGATGCTTCAAACGGAATCAATTGTTTTAATGACATTTCCGGCTAAATCATGGGTTTTCCCAGGTAGGCTGCCTCTCGTCCCTCCCGGACTCTATTGCTGCCAGATAAGTTGCTTTTTAGCACTTTTCCCAATTCAAATCCATGTAAAATATTCACATTTATCGCACAATCTGGCAACCTCTCGAGTGAAATAGAAAAAGGTAGAATCGCTGAAAGTCTGAATCCTTCGAAGTTTATATTAATGATGATGATATCAAAATCATTGTATTTTCCACACGCTAGATTTGGAGCCTTACACGTGAAATCTCAGACTCTTGAAAAAGAAAATAATCTTTGCAGACAACAATATTAAAAACGTAAAAAATCGAAAATCTCAGCGTGAGCAGCTGGATCCTTCTTGTATAGAGCTTTTATTTTCGGAAATACGAATAAGAAAAGTTTAAGAGTGGTTCCATTGGTGTTTTCGTGAAATTTTCTTCCAGAGTTAGAGACGGCCCTCCAAAATGATGTGACAAAATAAACATAAAAATCTGAAGGTTTAGCTAAAAACTTCATGTTTGACCTCTTCTGCGGTAGCTCGTTACACTGAGCGGTGATTCAAATCGCATCTTTCCTCCTTTGCAAGTCCGTCGAGTACATGTATAGTTAAGCATTCATGCGAATAATAAATAAACCGCACTACGGTATTTCAGTGCCCGTCTGCTGCATGGCCCAATGGCCCATTGAGGCGGCATTAAAATAAAATGCAAAGCTCCGAAAATGGAGAAATAAACGCTGATAAATATTGCCATCAGTCATCGCGATGTCTTGGCACAGCCAAACAACCGCCTCGCGACCCGCACCGCGCAGCACAGTGGAACGAGTCTCCGGAAGAAGTTGGACATGTATTTTTTGACAAAAATTGCAAATTTCGGTGTTTATTTCGTCACATTTTAAATTTCAAGGGGGTGCTTCTAGAGGAAAATTCCACGAGAAAACTACTGAAACCATTTTCAGAACCTTAAAATCGTGTGTGAACGGAGTTAAAAGTTTTTACAGTTTCCAAAATTTTGTCCGAGCTCTCTCACTGACTCGATCCACCGTGCGCCGTTGGTGTTTATGCTCTTGCCAGAGCGATGGGCAGAAGCGGGAGGGGGGTTGGACAGCCGCTTTCGGCCCGATGACAGTCTGACAGAAACGAATTTTGTTTACCGAAATACTCGATATAACTGCTCCGTATTTACATACATTCTTATTTCTCGAAAGGCCCGGCTCACGAAATAGCGAGAAGCAAAAGTAAACAAGCTCTATTTCAATCATCCGCGTGTCAACTTCTCAGCCGGTTCGCAATCCTCGCGAGCAATTTGCACGAGTTTTTTCCGAGGCAGACAACAGTTTTAGGCGTCCGGTAATGGGGAAAAAATCGGAGCAAAACTGACAGGTTTTTAAACGGAAACTATGAATGTGCAAGGAGAGAGATTAAACGAGCAAAGGAAGAAAAAGAGGATTCCAACAGCGCAGCAATGGGTCCTAGATATAAAAAGGTAAAGGTCAACCTCAAAGAGGCACTGCGGGCTAATCGTTGAGAAATTGATGGACAAACCTTTAGACAAAGAAGACAAAAGGGATTTGGAGGGATCCTATTGGTGAAAGCGAGTAGTTGCAAAAGACAAAATGAGGTACGAAATGGGCTGTAACAACGGCAACCATCGAGAGATCCTTCAGTTAGTCCCTCATTTACCAGCTTAGTGTATGAGAACCACTCATTTCAACCGACAGGATAGCTCCATACTCCTTATGTGTTCCTTGTCTATCAATTTCAACGATCAGGACTAGACTTGGAACGAGTCGATTTGAACGGGGTGTTTGGCTATTACAAAATTCCTATACCTGACGCAGATTTGTTTTAAGAATGACTAATTCAATTTGATTGAGTTGTGTAGAATGTTGTGGAAATAGACTTCCGGTAGGCGAGAAAAATGCAAAAACCCTCGAATGGGCATGTAGGTTTGTTTTTGTGCAAAAAATTTATGCATGTTTTTTAAAATATGCAAGGTATGGCTAAGTTTGTCTTTATTTTCCTAAATAATGCTGGTTTGAGACATCGCAATGAAGATGTGACGTTACGCTTAAATCTACCCAATTTGACAGACCAAACTGTTGAAACTCATCGCATTTGACTTTACACGGTTTCACAAATTTGAAACTCACTAATATTTTCCTGAGAATAAATGCAGTTCGGGGAGCTCCATTGGAAAATGTTGACTCTATTGAGACTCATTTTGAAGCTTCCATGGCGTGAATTTTAGAAACTAATGACTGAATGAGCATTACGCGGAAAATTTGAAAAAGCGTGTTACAAACTATACAGATTGCGCGCTGAGGAATGGAATTCACACTTTTTTGACGTGCACAGCGTGATTATCGACGAAATTTACCTTCAAACGCACTGGGGAAAAAACACGTTGGATCTAGAGCCCAGACTCTTAAAAACATCGACAAGAAAACATACTCTTGATTCAATCAGATTTAAGCTTAAATCAAGAATCCAGCCTCTTAATTTCAGCGGATTTCCTTTTGATATAAGCTTAAATCTGATGGAATCAAGAGTCCTTTTTCTTGTCAATGTTTTCAAGAGTCTGGACTCTAGATCCAATGTATTTTATTTTTCCAGTGAGCTGTAATCAGCTAGCTATCACTTGCTTGCAACAGACCCATTTCACTCACTGAATTGTGAAGGAATTCTCTGATTTTTGATTTACTGGTTTGGAAGACTTGGAAATACAACTGCGGGGCAGAGAGATTGAAATCCAGAAGCGAGAGGGAATTTCTGTGACAAGCCAACACGCTGAAACCGCGGCGGGCGATCGATAAAACCATTCGACTTCATCAAGAACTCCCACTCGGCGACTGCATCACTGCAAAAGGACGGCTCAGTGACTCACGGGCAGACCCATCCGAGTCTAAATTACTCAAGAGCTCCAGATTGGCTACGGGTCTGGTACAATATTTAACACTAAGCCACCCTGATCACTTCCAATACCCTAGCAAAAAGTGACTTCATTTAAGCCAAATAATGGACCGCGTTAAACAGAAAGGAACCAAGCCACATCAGCTATTGCCAAATTGAATTGGGCAATTTAATTTTTCACCTGAAAACGATTGTGCGGATTTTTCTGCAAATTTTAGTGAATTTTCTGAGTAGTACGAAGCAGATTCCTCAAAAATGTAAAAAGAATCCGCAAAATCGTTCTCTTGTAAAAAATTAAATTGCTCTATTAAATTTGGCAATAGCTGATGTGGCTTGGTTCCTTTCTGTTTAACGCAATCCAAATGTTCTATTGCCGAAAAGGAGATTCCCTGTTAAATCAAGGGGATAAAAGCTAATGTCGAAAAGAAATTTACATTTGTGCATACCGGAAAATTGCTGGTGTCAGACAAAAACCTGCTGCATTCGAACACATTCACTCTTAGCTTTAGAGGAAGTTGTCTTGACGGCAAATTCAAACATATTCCTGCTTGATTTATAGCACGTATCGCCTCTCCAGTTTAAAAAGTATAAGCTGACGCCCTTTCTTACACATTCATGGGAATGAATTATTGAAGAGGTATTTGAAAGAGGGTGGCGAAAACTATTTCGAACCGGATAGAAACTCAAGAAACCTGATTTAGCACGACATTACGACGAAAAAACGGATTTGGTGCGGTCATGTTCGGAGAATGGCAGGAGACAGGTTGCCAGAGAGGGTCCTTGATTGGGTTCCTGCTGGGAGAAGGCGCAGCCTGATACATCGTTTAAGTTTTCCAATTTTCGTGATGATTAAACATGTTGTAACTGTTCGTGAGGACATAAACATGTTCTGACTGATGACTAAAATTACGGAGTTCTGGGGGTTTCAACTAAAAGAGAATACAGATGAATAAAGAGGAAGAGAGAAAAAAAATGGATACCTGATATAATTTCAGGTAATTCTTGAGAAGAATTACGAGAAAGACTGACAAGACGGATAAATGATAGAACCCAACATCTAAAGCAAATGTTAGTATTTTAGCAGTCTCATCATAGCACAGTTTATAATCTCAATAAGGAACTCGCAGAAAGGCAAAAATGTTTAAGTAATCAGTGGCGAGGCGAGAATGATCGATTATCGGTACTTCCCCATTAGAAGCTATGGTGAGGAATCGATTAATAGGTTGTTGGATGCAAACACCCTGTCTATTGATCCTTTCCCATAGGTTTCAATGACCGATCAATCGACTAATCACAAAGCACGCCACGCCACTGTGAATTATCAACTTACCATAAGGAAATCAGTTTTTCCTCCTTCGGCGCACTTGATTCCCTATTCGAAACTTTTCGAGCCCAGTCACTTTCCCCGCACACATCATCGTCTGCAACAAATAAAATTAGAAAGTTAATGGAGTTGCCGTGCGGAGAGAATTGTCACTTTCATTTGCTATAATAATTGACCCACAAGGAAAGAACATCAAGCACCACAATACATGATTCGTTCGTCAAAATTACACGGTAGACATAAGAAATGTCCCGTTCTCGGGAAAAAAGACCTAAGTCCCTTAGGAAGCGTTCGTAAATTACGTAACACACTTTTCCAACGCTTCTGCGGCGTAAATTCCTATACTGTAACACGTAAAACCAAATAGATCACGTTCTACTAAACTCCCCCTTCCCCCCTGAAAGCGTTACGTAATTAATGGACGGCCCCCCGGTGCACAGGAACAAAACATTTATTCATTAAAACCCGATCATATAGGAGCGTTCTTCAAACATTTGAAGACAAGAGAGGTCGAAAATGTCAAACTGAACCACTTATTAGTACTCTGAGATTCAAAACGCACAGTTTTAGGGAAGTGATATGAGCGGCGCAAATCTGTCAGATACAGAATACTATAGGCTCTCAGATTAGTAAAACATAATTGCTTTTTGTGTTGATACAAAAATACACTAAAGTATTGTTTTCAGGCACTTGCGGGAGTTTTCCGTCGAAATCTCAGTATCCAACTTCTCGACCTAATTGACCTAATCCAGTCGACAAAACTCGCTGCACTGAAAAGTTTGCCGTGTTGAACTAAGGTCCCTTTTCGCATGGGCGGTCAAATAAATTTATTAATTTATTTTTTATTTGATGTTTTTTTGTGGAGCTAGGGCGATATCGTCATAGCAAGAGCAGGTCAACTCGGATGACTCAAAGACAAAAGCGAAATTGCAGGAATTGATTGAAAGGCGATTAATCTTGTTGGAAAAAAGGGCTGTAATGTATTAAGAGTGACGATGTTCCAGTCGCCGTCGCTGCGGAGGGTGGAAGGAGTGTGTCAACCCGCAGGTCCTCGGCAAATTTTTATTGATGACTCCTTTTCGTTTCGGCACTGACAGCCGGCCTATTGAGTTCGTGTCGCCGACTTGATTGACGTCTATGGGTTAGCAAAATAGGTTAACAGGGTGGAAAAGCGCCCCCTCCTCCCCTCACTGGTAATATTTTTAATCGCTCCAGCATACAAACAGACCGTGTGGTAAACGCATCAGGAAGTTCAAAATCATTCAGTGAGCATAAACTGAGCGTGCGATCATTACTGTAACACATAATTTTCAACATCTTCGGTTGATTCGAAAGAATCAGAATGTGAGGAAACCATGGTGACAAGTTTATTTTTTGGACATAAGTATCCAATCTGCTATCAACGCCTCATTAGGGTATCCCATTTCATAAGTGATACTCTTTAAGAGAAAAAGTGTTTGTATACAATGTTAGAGCTAGTTGATCAATGAACTAAACATGTTCCGTATATTACTAGTAAAGTAAAACTCACGCATCACAGTGCTACAAACAAATACAAAACAATTTGCATCCTATCGATATTCGAAAGATCCGTAATTTGGGGGCTATGAACTGTCCAATATAGCCTCAGGTAAATCAGCCAATCACAGATGGATCACGCTGTATTCATACTCTCCGTATTTGTATCACTTACCCCACGATCTGATTTTCAAATAATGAAATTTCGTTAGGGCAAAATGTGCAATGCGGTCAGACAATTGCTGAGAAGTACGTGGTTGTTTCCCAAGATATGATATCAAACGCTTTCAAAGGATACCTCTACAGTATAAAATAGCATACAAACATAAAACTGATAATGTGATCCTTCTCCCGTCGTATACGAATTGGTAATAGATTGCCGAAGTCAGAGTTGCCAAAAAATTGAGAAAATGAAATCCCCTAACATTTTCCTGATTATCCTAACACCTTTGAGTGAAATTCTCAGACAATTGATGATACAAATAATGGTTAAAAAGAAATAATTTGAGAAATTATTCACGTAAAATGCGTTGTTCCAGGCGTCAAGTCTATTGCAGAAAGGAAATAAAGGTGAATTAAAAATTGTTCACTGACTCTCACATCATTTACCTGACATTTTTTCAGGTTTTCTCTGACTTTTCAAAAATTCCTTGATATTTCCAGGTTTCCCCTGACCGTGGCAACCCTGCTATGTATCGCTGATTCAGCGGAGTAAGCTCGGGGAATTTTTCAGGACTTCGCAACGCGCACAGTGGATCGAGTCAATAGGAGAGGTCGGACAAAATTTGGAAACTTTAAAGGCTTGTTAAGTGTTAATACAAACTTGGAGGTTCTAAATTTTATTGGTTTCTCGTGAGATTTTCGTTTAGGAGCACTCCTGAAAATAAAAAATGTGACGAAATAAACGTCAAAATTTGCAGTTTCCGTCAAAATGTTTTGTCAGACCTCTTTGATTCGATCCACTGTGCGGCGGCGCCCGCTTCTCAAGCTCAAGCAGGTGTCGGCGTCGAGAATCGGAGACCTGATACACGGTCATAAAATTCGCATGAAATCGAATGAACGCCTCCTTCAAACTCCATTTAAATTCACCGGCGACTCGACTGCGGCGACAGAGAGCGACGCTCGACTGTGGAAGAACCGTTGCGTGGGAGTGGAATAAAAAGCTCAACCCCCCCCCCCCCCCCCCCCCCNCCCCCTCACCCCGGCCGCCGACCGCGTCTCCGTTTTGATTTACGATCCGCCACTTTATAAATCACACTCTTATGCGACGCCGTTTACGGGGAAAATATGGGTGCATTATTGCGCCGCGCGCCGCCGCCATCATCCGAAGATTGAATAATTCGCTCCGGAGCGGGCGATTGTGAAAACGCTTCGCCGACGATTTTCCGACCCCCCTCCTTTCCTCACACCCGATGTTCGGCCGGGAAAATGCCCCCCCCCCTTCTTCGTCGGTTTTTTCTTTTTAGCAGGCTTCAGTTTTATATGGGCCGATTTTTTTCTTTGTAACGATGCGCTCTGTCACTGGAAATTGCTGTCGCTGGGGATCGGGGTTTCCAGGCCTCGGAAAATGGGGGTAAGGGACTTGCTCACATGTGACGGAGCCGCGGGGAGGGTGGAGGATAAATAAAACATTTGGTTGCACATGAGGCAAAAATGAAATTGAGTGTTTTTCCCCCTCGCTCCACTACCGGTGAGGAATGAAACGGTGACGGTAGAGAATTCATACACATCGTGCTACAGGAAAGAACACGGTTACTCTCCCGAGACCTGACGGTTTCGGAATTTTTACAGCGGTCCTCTAGCGGAGGAGGCAAAAAAATCAATCCTGGAAATTTCTAGCGTTTCTTCGCAAGGCGCACGTGAAAAGAGGGAGGAATAAATTCTAGCTAACCCTCTTTCAGCTCGCCAAATCGGAGCCCGGATTTAGAGAAATGAACGTATTTCTGCCCACCGGAACCAGTGACAGGTGGGAAAGAAGGGGTGTGCTCGTCAGTCAAAGGTCGTGAGAACGAATAGGAATTATTGAGCGCCTGTGACGTCAGCGGCGACGAAGCCGCCACCGCGATTGCCCGCGTGGGCATCTTTAGACCGCATGAGCCCTGTCCACAACGCTATTAGCCCATACCCACGGCTCATGAGTGCACGGAAAAAACAAGACTAGTGTTGAGCACCACTGGCCGTTTAGTGGGGAGTAGTTGAGGGCTGGCGTCTAAGCGCTGTACAGCTCAACACCGGAAGGCAGTACAGGTGGGCACTGAACATCAGTAGTGCCAATCAGATGCTGCGAGACGCAGTTGCGCTCAACAGGTGTAAATTCACCCATGATGCGTCGGAGTCACCATAGCCTGGTGGTAACGCGCTGGTCTTCCACTGGCGCGACCCGAATTCGATCCCAGGCGGAGGCGTTTCATATTTTACGCTCGCTCCAAAGTCACTATAGGGCTTGGCACTAATTCTTCCTTAGTGACCCAGCCTCGAGCTGTTTAGTGTCCAGCACTACTCGGACTAGGTAGCTCCATTTGACCTAACCCTCGTTAGTGTCCAGCACTAACGTGTAGGTCCCAACTCTGAACTCGTTTTTTCCGTGTGCCGCGTACAGAAGGCGCTTGGATCCGTTTGGTAGAATGTAAAATCCCACTTTGCTATTTCCCCAATGGGAATCACGTCCACTTTTACACACACGGAAAAAACGATATAGTGCTGAGCACGAACTGTTAAAATCAACTGGAGCCAGCTAGTATGACAGTAGCGCTGAGCTCTAAAACTTTCGGGTCCAGCCCTATACAGACTGTGCGTCTCACAATCAGCAGTACTGTATTAATCAGCTGCCTCCATTTGATCTAAACAGTTATTGCTCAGCACTAAACCGTTTTTTCCGTGACAGTTACTTACCCAGTTTCTAGAGCTCGTCTATAGTTCTGTTCAGCAGTACGTCCAATTATCGGTAATAGCGTGCTTTAAAAGATTCTGACACGTCTAGGGACGTGACCATAGATGATACACAGTGCCCGCGGAATATTCGTGAATGGTTAAACACGGTAGTTGATTGGTTGATCATGGTATATCATCTTCGGTATCGCAACCTGGTGGAGGATTCATTGAATCATCTCCGCTGCCCGCAAGAGAACACTAGCTGGATAACCAGGCTCGGGCTCGACGACATAGATTGGGGCTGCGACGGGGTGCGGACACGAAGCACGATTGGAATGTTTGCGACGACAAAGGCAGTCGATAAATCTGACAGTGTGACCCCCATCAAAAAAGTCAAGAGTCAAGTGCAAGTGAGTTATAGTCAGCGTTCAAGGTGGCGGGAGCACTCAATTATTTACGGACTCAAGGAACAGACACCCGCTTGCCCATTGATCAAAATCATACAGAATAATTTATGTTCCGTTCCGAACTTCGAGGGGCACAAAATATATATTTCGGCCGGGAGACGACCTCTTTATCCTCGCCAACGCTTACTCGCCTATTATCTTCAATTAGAAACGTTTCCTTTGATTCTTTTATTCTCTGCACGGAAAAAACAAGATTAGTGCTGGGCACTACTGGCCGTTTAGAGGTGAGCAGTTGAGGGCTGGCGTCTAAGCGCTGTACAGCTCAACACAGGAAGGCAGTAGAGGTGGGCACTGAACACCAGTGCCTAGTGCCTATCAGATGCTGCGAGACGCAGTTGCGCTTAACAGGTGTAAAATCACTCACAGATTCTACAAGCTGCCATAGCTCGGTGGTAACTGGTAACGCACTGGTTTACCATTAGCGCGACCCGAGCTCAATCCCAGGCGGAGGCGTTTCACATTTTACGCTCGCCAAAATCACTTTAGGGTTGGACACTACTATTTCCTTAGTGACCCAGCCTCGAACTGTTTAGTGTCCAGCACTACTCGGAGTAGGTGGCTCCATTTGATCTAAACCAGTTTAGTGCCTAGCTCTACAGTGTAGGGCCCACCGCTACAGCCGTTTTTTCCGTGTGTTATTCTTTTAAATGTAAGATCTAAACAACATCGTGACGAGCGAAGAAACAGGAGAAGGATATTCAGTAGTGCTGATTTCTTGCAAGCATTCGGGAAAAGTCGAGACTGCACTTAGTTCGAATGAATTATCCCTGCTTTTTTAGCCCGATGTTAACTAAAGAAAAAGGGGAGTTTTTTGCGTATAAATCGCTACGTTTAAAGGCGCATCGCCGGAAAGGCAAGATGTCTAAAGGTATTTTCCCCACTGCATTTGCAGCAATTTACTTTCCGTGCAGTCGTGCATTAATGACGGTTGCTTAGACCATGAATTGGACGTATTCCTGCCTAACAGAACTATTTGGATTAAGACATGAGCCCTGAGACCCATAAGAATATACGTATGGCAGGGCTCACGTTAATGCAGATAAAGTTTCGTTTGGCAGAAACACGTCCAAATGCGACAAAGGGGTCGGGCGGATGAATGTGAACATACCGACCGCCGCGGGTTGGATGTTTCTGGACGCCATCTTGGCTTTCTCGGCAATGAGAATTCAAAGAGGCCACATATGGTTCTTTGTGAGATTATAGAGGTTTTTTATGAGGATTCTGCAACCTTGAATAAGCATCGGGTTAGGGTAAGTTCACATCCATGCTCCAGACTTTCAAATTTTTAGGGATTAGGTAAGGCCGAGCAGAGTCCGCCCCATATGGTTTACGTGATATACAGAACTGGAAAAAAAAAAAAAAAACACATTGGATCTAGAGTCCCGACTCTTAAAAACATCGACAAGGTAAAATACTCTTGATTCAATCAGATTTAAGCTTAAATCAAGAACCCAGCCTCTTAATTTGGGCGGATTCCCTTTGGATTTCGGAAGAACAATAAAAAATGTGCAAGTAAATTCTCCACTGCAACATTTCCTGTTTTGAGTCTCGTTCACGTTATTGCGGAGACGTATCTTCCGAGTTCGTCACGAAGATTTATTTTCAACTTAGTAGTATTGAGTTGCACTCAAAGCTCTGAGCAGCTTTCATTTTTATGATTCTGTATTGAAGGCCCTTTCGTTGGGAAAGAAACTGATCGATGAATAACAACACTGGAAAAAAAAAACAAAAAAAAACACATTGGATCTTGAGTCCCGACTCTTAAAAACATTGACAAGAAAAAATACTCTTGATTCAATCGGATTTAAGCTTAAATCGAGAACCCAGCCTCTTAATTTGGGCGGATTTCCTTTGGATTTCAGAAGAACAATGAAAATGTGCATGTAAATTCTCCACTGCAACATTTCCTGTTTTGAGTCTCGTTCACGTTATTGCGGAGACGTATCATCCGAGTTCGTCACGAAGATTTATTTTCAACTTAGTAGTATTGAGTTGCACTCAAAGCTCTGAGCAGCTTTCATTTTTATGATTCTGTATTGAAGGCCCTTTCGTTGGGAAAGAAACTGATCGATGAATAACAACACTGGAAAAAAAAACAAAAAAAAACACATTGGATCTTGAGTCCCGACTCTTAAAAACATTGACAAGAAAAAATACTCTTGATTCAATCGGATTTAAGCTTAAATCGAGAACCCAGCCTCTTAATTTGGGCGGATTTCCTTTGGATTTCAGAAGAACAATGAAAACGTGCATGTAAATTCTCCACTGCAACATTTCCTGTTTTGAGTCTCGTTCACGTTATTGCGGAGACGTATCTTCCGAGTTCGTCACGAAGATTTATTTTCAACTTAGTAGTATTGAGTTGCACTCAAAGCTCTGAGCAGCTTTCATTTTTATGATTCTGTATTGAAGGCCCTTTCGTTGGGAAAGAAACTGATCGATGAATAACAACACTGGAAAAAAAAACAAAAAAAAACACATTGGATCTGAAGTCCAGACTCTTGAAAACATCGACAAGAAAAAATACTGATGATTCAATCAGATTTAAGCTTAAATCGAAAGGAAATCCGCTTAAATTAAGAGGCTTGGTTCTTGATTAAAGTTTAAATCTGATTGAATCAAAGAGTAATTTTTCTTGTCGATGTTTTTAAGAGTCTGGACTCTAGATCCAATGTGTTTTTTTTTTTCCAATGTATGAATAAAATACGGCAAACAAATCGAAATCATTCAATACGTAGAGTAAGTCCCTCGTTTGTCCTTTTTAGAGAATGCATGAGCCGAACCGATCCATGGTAAGGCGCTGTGATACAACTATTCGTACTCATCGGATGTCCGTGGTGCATAAACCCATTATTGAAGGCGCTTTGGTCTCGCTCGGACACTCACAGCAGTGTGGCGTCGCGGGCCGTGTGAAGAAGCTTCCTTCGAAACTGCATAGGAGTGTTTACATGTTACATTTTTTTTTTTTTTTTTTTTTTTTNTTTTTTTTTTTTTTTTTTTTTTTTCTGTAACCATGACGAACGAAGAAAGGGAAAAGGCACCAAATAAGTGTGACTAACTGAAAAAAAAATTATCTTCAGAGTCAAGCGTTCGAAAATCTAAATCAATCGAACTATTCGGGTTGTCCACACACTGAAAAAAATGTGCTTGGCTTTTAAGCATGATAATTCTTGAATTTGCTTCCAAGAAATTTTTTCATCTTGAATTAAGCTGAATTTATCTTGATACAAGAAAAACAATGCTTGGGTTAAGCAAAAAGTAGTATATATCAAGCAAAACAATTCATAATTTAAGAGAAAAAACTTCTTGGCGGGGAATTCAAGATTCTTATTTTTTCAGTGCACGAAAATCCGGCTCGTGGGATAAGACGACCGATTGTGTTATTGAAATACCGGTATCAGCTGCATTTAATCGAAGATAAGTTCCATCCCGCTCAAACAAACCGAGCAGTTTCATCAAATTGGAAAACCAAACGTTCAGCTCATGCGATCGCATTTATTTTGGGGGAAAGAGAAGACCATTAAAATTTCAGTATACATCGAGGGGTCTAAAATGTTTGCCTCCGGAGAGCATTGTTTTCAGCGTCTTCTCGAAATGATCAACATCCTGAAGCGCATCGGGGCCACAATTCGTATTTACCGCGCCGATATTCGTCTCTGTGCTTCTTGTCACCAATTATAAATTGAGGAGCTTTCCGAAAAAAGGGCACATAGCAAAAAATCGCGTAAGAGAAAAATGCATCTTAAGTTTCCATCATTACTTTCCGGTCACTGATGATAACTTACATCGCAGCTTGACCTCCTGATTTCGAACGCGAGTCACAGATAGTGGCCATGGAATAAAGATGGAAATTCCAAATGCATTTTTCTCTGACGTGACTTTTTGCTATGTGCCCTTTTTTCGGAAAGCTCCTCAATTGCAGAGGAAGATGGTGGAAGCGAAGTTTGATCACGCTATTGTTTCAGTATACAGAGAATAGAACCATCAACATTAGTCATACTAAACATCAAAATAGTTGTAATCTTACACAGAGAATGAATCAAATTGAGAAACTCAAAATTGAAATGAAGACTAATTAAAAGAAGAGAGAGGATGGAAGACTAAAGGGAGAGAGAAAATGAAAATTTAAGTAAGGTTATGTTAATTTGTTTCCGTTTGAATCAAGAGTTCGATATTATAGACTGTATTCGATAGTGGTTCGATGAATCGTTTGATTCAAAACAATACACCGCAAAAAAGTCGCTTGGATCTGGAGTCCAGACTCTTAAAAACATTGACAAGAAAAAATACTCTAGATTCAATCGGATTTTTTGCTTGAATCAAAAGGAAATCCATCTAAATCAACAGGCTCGGCTCCTCGATTCAAGGAAAACTCAGATTGAATCAAGAGAATTTTTCTTGTCAATGTTATTAGGAATCTAGATCCAAGCGACTTTTTCCAGTGTAGAGCAAAACAACCTCAGTAAAAAATTTTAGGATTTAGGTTGGAAAAGTTGAAAATGAGAAAATTCCTAAAACTTTCAATTTTTATTGGTGCAGCATTCAGTGCTCAAAAGAATACAAAATCTATCACAAAAGATCCATTCCCTCAGATTTTTGGATTGACTTCTGAGGCTACGTTTACATGTTGAAACAATCGATGTCGATACCATCTCACTTGCTTGATGTATCGAATACGATCGAATGGCGTGGCGTGCTTTGCGATATATTGCTTTACCATTTAAACCTAAGGAAAAAGGATCGATAAACAGGGTGTTCGCAGCGAACACCTAAATAATCTATTCTTTACCATAGCTTCCAATGGTGAGATATCGACAATCGATCATTCCCGCCACGCCACTGATCTAAATCGAATGACGTAGTCACTAAATCATTCCATTTTTATCCATAGAAGACGAATTGCGACCACGGTGCGGAGCTAGCTCATAACGCGGCCGAAGCGTTGTCACTTGAATATGCAAATCGTCTCACGGCAGCCCGAGTCGGCGGCACGTTTTGGACATAACTTGCATCTCAATACAACTTCCCGCCCCCCCCCCTCTGGCATTGGGGAGAGAATTTTCCGGGCATCTCTCGCCGAGGAGTTATTGCCATTTCCAGCTTGCTCGCAGCATAACGTCGGGTGGATATCACGTGTCAATACAGCGGGCTGACCGTTGAAATCGGTAGACAAGGCTATAGACAAAGAAGACGACAAGGATACATAAGGATATCAGGATCTTATAGGTGGAATCTGTTGGTTCCAATGAACGAAGAAGGTAGGTAGTAGAGTAACTAACGACAACACATAGGAGACCCGATCACTGGGAAAAACAACCGCTTGGATCTAGAGTCCAGACTATTAAAAACATTGACAAGAAAAAATGCTCTTGATTCAATCGGATTTTTGCTTAGATCAAGAACCACGCCCCTTAATTTGAGCGGATTTCCTTTTGATTTAAGCAAAAATCCGATTGAATCGAGAGTATTTTTTCTTGTCACTGTTTTCAAGTGTCTGGACTCCAGATCAAAGCGACTTTTTTTCCCAGTGATAGTTAGTCCATCATTTTCTCCCTTAGTCTACAGGAACCAACCATTTAAACCAATAAGATCGCTCCATACTCCCTATGTCGGCGTTGTCTATAGCTCCGTCTATCAATTTTAACAATCAGCCCACAGGGTGTATGAGAAATGACCAAAGAGCAAGCGTTGATAGGTAAGAAGAAGGGTGAGAAAAGAGAAGAGTTGAAACACCCCAAAAAATCATCTGAATTTCACGCAGAACGCGTAGAATTCAACAGAAACGCAACCAGAGAGAAACAACACGAAAGTTCGGTTATAATGGGAAGTAAAACACAAAGTAACCCTAGCCTCCGGTTGACAATGTCAAGAGAAAATGCCAGCTAGTTTTTTTGAAGAAAGTTAATTAAGAACGAGTTGATTACCAAAGTCGTAATCGGAGGAATGTTTTCGCAGTCTTTCACTGCAAAAATGCATTGTTTCCTGCGATAAATTCACCGCGAACTGAACCAAAATCAGCACAAACTTTGTGTTGGTTTGTGTTTCATTTCCTATCCCTATTCACACTGACTAAAAGTAGAACCATTGCACACAATGGGCGAGATTCCACAAATACCTACAATTTGCACTGATCGTATGATCGGTAATAAATTTCCGCAAGGAAGACAGTCAAACTTAACGCATACCAGCACTTCAGTTTCGTATATAAGTATCACATTGTACTTTAAAGGGAACATTCTTTGGGAGCCCCATTAGACTTGAGCAGACTTCAGGTTTTGGCTAACGGAGAGTTCGGACTGTCAAAGAGAAACATTCTCCATTCCTCACTTGTGTTAATTTAGGAAACAGTCAATACGTTTGTCACGTTTCTGCGCGTGACTTTGTGGAATCATTCAAAAATCAGGATCGTTCATCCTGATTTGTAAGAGTGGTGCTTAATTTTTGCCTGTGTTATTCATGAAGGCCAATAATTTCCTCAACTGATAGTTTCCCTCCTCTTTTAAAAGCGTAGTGTGAGAGTTTCCTCCTAGGGAAAGGTGATGTGCCCGTAGTTCCATAGGAAGGCTGTTATGGGTACAGTGTCATGCTAAAAAAGGAGATATCACTTCATCCCGAAGAGATGGCGCCGGAATTTACGGTGTTGGATAATACAGAGGCACACTATGTGGCGCCAATCGCCACAAAAAGAGGGATACTTTGTTGATCAAGTCAGGCAAATGATCAGAAATTCTTATTGGTATGATGTTTGAGAGATAAGTCGCATTCCCCAGGATGATACGCAATAAACACGCGCCCCTACATCACATGTTTGATTACATACAAACGCATTATTATTTTTAAAAAAATACACTTAAAGAGACAGAATTTACCTCAAACCCCTATCTCCTTAGGTAATATATATCTCCTTTAATGGGGTTCATTATCATTGAGTATTCTCAAAATGGAATAATAATTTTCAAAAATAGAGATGATAGGCATTTCAAAATTTTTTCATTCAGTGGAGCCTTGCAAATCGAATATTTTTCACCAGGAGGCTACGACCCCTGGCAGCTACGCAGCTGGGGCGTTTAGCGCCCTCTGAGTTCCTCATAGGACCTTTTAAAGTAACCTCTTAGGTTACTTTAAATAGAATGGGCTCGTTAGGGACTGTATCCTATCGATGGCCGCGAAAGTCATGGAAATCGGCCCCGTAGATCTGTAGGACGAATAGTGGGGGAAAAAATGTACAACGTTTAAATGAGAGAATTAACAACTTTATATAACTTAATATAAGGAAACCTACGTAATATTTCTAAAATATGAATAGGGCGGGCTTATCTGGGGAGTATTACCTGTCAATGATTGCTAGAAGCATGGAATCATGGAAATCAATCCAGTTGCTCGATAGAACAAACTGAGACATAAGATGAAAATTTAGGGGATCAGAGAACTTACAGTTATGATTCACGGAAAAAACGAGGTTGTTGAATGATGTGAACATTACCAATTAATTGTGGTAGTATACCAATAAATTACACGGAAAAAACGGTTTTAGGATCGGGTACTGCGGCGCAGGGCCCGGCCCCAAACCCGGGTAGGTGAAATTGCTTCACCTAAACCTCGGAGGGTCGGGCCCAAGCTGAAGGTAGGGTCCAGCCCTACCTGCATATCGACGCCAAGCGTAAAAATCCGTGCCCTCGCATGGATTTGAACCCACATCGCCGAGATGGTGGACCAGCGCGGTACCGTCAGGCTACGAGGCCTCGATGGAAGAGGCAGCGAATTTACGCCTCTTGAGTTCAATTCCCCCTCTCGGCATATCAATGACACCTGATCATACGGGCATCAGTCCTCAACTGGCGTTCAGCGAGAAATGACGGTATTCGCTACTCCTGCGCATGCGCAGTAACTAAAACCTCAAAACCCAGTCGGTGGCAGCGTTCGCAACTAGCTCATGGAGTTCTCGTGCCTATAATCTGTAGGGACGTGAGCTACCTCTCACTGCCCTACCTCTAGTTAGGGCCCCATCCTAAACTCGTTTTTTCCGTGTAGGTTACCAACCCAAATGTTGAAGTGCTACCACAATTAATTGTAAAAGTATATATCATCCAACGAATCCGGGTAGTACCTCAATTTTGGGGCTAACCCCAACATTTTTTTCCGTGTTGAGGATGAAAAAACGCAGAGAATATATGTATCGCATTCAGCAAAACAATTCAAGTGTTTTCAAACTTGTGCAACTTCTTCTTTACTTTTAAAAATACATTATGCATGTACAGTATTAAAATTTACATAATTATTTATGTCCAAAATTAGTAAATGTTTTGGTGGGAAGCGAAAACTATGGAAGATTTTTTAGATAATTATGAAGAAGCAACATTTCCACAACACTGTAATCGCGTTGGTTTCTTTTTGCTAAATGTGATCCGAATACGGGCCGAGGAAATGAGGAGCGAAAAAATGAATCGGAACTTTCCTCTGGAAGTCACGATGTGAAAGAGGTGCGGATGAAGGGAAAATAAAAGAAAGAGAGAGAACAATTGAGCATAAAATCAAGTGAGTGACGACTCATGCAACGGCAGTGGGTAGAAGCTCGAGTAGAAACGCAAACACGGAAGGGCCAAGAGAATGTCAATTCCATCAACAGGAGGGACCGAATCACCGACGAAGAACCCGGCCCTTTGAAATACGGCCATGGACGTAAGGAATCAAGGAACGGAGGTTAACGAACGGTCTTACCGTCAGTCAGGTACCGTGTCGGCACAACCCCCACCGCGCGGTGCTCAGATCGACTTCAAGTAAGGACCAACACAGAACGCCTTGCTTCGGAAACTGCCGAGTTCGGAAAAATTTAAAATTCAGGTTTAATGCGGGAAAATGATTTTTACAGTCATCTCTTTCGTCTTGAATATTTATTGAAAATCGTTAAAATGAACTTTTTCAACCTCTGAATGATGAGGTAAGTCTGTCGGTCCATAAGACGGAGAAGGAACTGTTCCGGCCCTTGAGAGACTGTTCATGAATTACGTAACCAGATTTTTCCGATTTTGTGACACAAGCCCACCCTTTGTAAGAAGATCAACGCTCGTCCAAAAAGCCCCCCACCCAAAAAAAAAAAGGAATGAAATTTGGCGCGATAATTTCCCCCTCCCCACTTATCTTTTTTCATATAAAAATCTGGAGAGAAAAGCGTACGTTGCTCCGACCGCAACTGATTGACAAGGCTAATATAGCAAATTCAAATGATTGGAAAAATATGAAAGCAAAGCACGAAATTATGAAATACATGCCTTTTGGGAAATAATACTTGAAAATAAAGAACGTAAAAAATACGAAAGAAAAAATGAATCTAGCTGTTTCTCAATTTCGCACTCAAGAAGGGGAGAGGACATGACTTCTGTTAATCAGAAGGATGTGTGTGAAACACACAATAAAGAAATAGGCCAAAAAAGCTAGATCCAAAACTAAGAATACTTGAGATCCAGAATACGTTCGATTAAGCGACGCTGAGCCTAACACCCCCTCATCCCTTATTTCGCTCGGTCAGTCACCAAATTACGAAGACCAACCCACCCCCTAAAGTGACGTGATTTATGGACAGCCCCTTGGCCATTTGTTGATTTCGAAGCTCTCCACTGTGAGTCAGAGCAGACTCGGGTCCATGGGAAAC
>NW_017547619.1:246970-294011 GCF_001854935.1 Bemisia tabaci | reverse complement strand
GGGGGCACGGAGCGAGCCGGCCACGTAGCTATCGATCCGCCCGTCCGCCCGCTCCGTAAGGCGAATCATGCCCTGCTACCACCACCGCCGCCGCCGCTGTCGCAAACTCCGGCAAACGCACGCCCGCTTGCAGAAGCATCCGCCCCTTCGAATATCTATAATGCAAACCCCACGCGGCCCTGCAACGCCGGTCGCATTTCCCACTGTCTGCAACCCTCCCCGCCCCCGCGGCCGGCCGAAGCGCGGAACGTGCCGGGGCTTGGTGACTTCTCGGCGGCGCGGCGCGGCGCAGCGTTCAGACCGTGACCGATCGCTCACACACTCGGCTGGCGAAATTGATCCGTGTTTGACTATTGAATAACGAGTATGCACTCTTGCGTCTCGCGGATCCGCTTTACGCCCCCGCATGCTCCGGATTAGAAAAAGCACTCGCGCAACGGATTTCCACTTGTTTCGGATTCTCTTCGTCTCCACCCTGCGAGCGGAGCTGTCGCGCGCCGCTCCCGCCGCGCTCCTCATCCGCACCAAATTACTCAATAGTGCCTCACGCGCGCCCCAACTTCTCTCCCGGTTCCTTTCTTTAAATCCACCCATGTTCTTCCAACACCTGTGGCATCGCTCGTGCACGAAATAGAAAACTTGCTTCGTTCCTACAACGCTCGAAAAACGAGTTTCTTCCTTCCCTAAAGACGCATANGGGGGGGGGGGGGGGGCTCCATATTTTCAACGTCTATTCTCCTTAATTAGAAAAAAAATGTCCACGAGAGATCGATTCCTCGAAATTTTAGATATTTATAGAACCTTCACGGAAAAGGACTACAGGAATTGTAGAGGGAATGTACCGTCTTATTTCGAATTGTAGAGGGAGGACCATAATTACTTCCCACAATTCGAATTACGGAGAGAATTTTCGTCGCAATTTCGAATTATAGAGGGTCTCGCCAGCTTAAAAATTTCGAAATAACGATGGGAGAAAAATACATTTATTTTCTTCGAACGATCGAGAGATTTTCAAGGGAAACAGTATTTCCTTCGAATTAACGAGGTTTTCGAATTATCGAGAGTCCACTGTACTTAGATTGAATTGTTTGAAGAAGAACCAAGAGCAATCCAATGTTGCTAGGATAAGGCTGCTTATGAAAACAATTAACGAATGGTAAAACAATTTGCACAACCTAGGCATCATTGGAATGCTCTTCGTTCCTTTCTGCAAAATGTAATCCATTTGTGACTCTTACGATGCTCTTGCTTGCTTTTGAACTGAACCTAAATGTTACGATGTTACCTTGGAAGTTATCGACTTCACTGAAAAAGTATGGAAAATACCAGAGGCACGGTAAACGTTACTATTAGTTCACTTGATTTGTGATACCGTTACCTCGTAGGGTAAAGATAACCAAACATTTGGTAGCATTTACCAAATTTACGGTTAGTACGGTCAGAGTTACAGCATTTGCTAGCATGAAGTCTGTTGGTGAATATACCATGCTCACACCATTTAGACCATACTTTCTTTTTTCAAAGAAGGTATTGGAAAAAGAGAAAAACAGGCATGTGCCATGCTCTAGGTTACACTGAAAACGTAATATCAGGAGGGTATGCCATGAAAGGGAATATTACAGCATGTTGAAAAAGCCAACATTCCAAATCAAGTCGTAGATTAGAGAAGCCACGCGTATCCACCTCCGATGAATTTGCATGAATCAAAACCTATTTGAGGCCCAATGGGTGATGTAATCATGGAAAAGGAAATCATTAGCCCTGCACCACAACTTATAGCATTCGCCTATTCCGATACGGCCTTACTGTGTCTCCTAAAAAGTTAAGTCTGATGAGCATGTTCATCATAAGCTAATCATTCATATTCATGTTCATCATGTATCATGTATTTCATGGTAATCATGTTCATTAAAGCTAATGTCCATCACTGGCTGATCTGTACCGAATAAAAAATTAATATTGATTCTTGGAGGCCAGACCAAATAGGTGTAAGCTCTTTTGAACTGCAACAGAAGATTCGCCATCTAGATTCTTGCATTTCCTTTCCAAGCTAAAATGACGTTAGACGATCTTCTGTCGCAGTCTAAAAGTGCGTACTCTTATTTGGCGTGGACTCTATTATTTTCGGTGCTGGCCGCTTTTACTCTCTTATATAAAATCATTTCAGTAACTAGTGACGCATGGCGCCAAACCACCTCGGAGAGTTGGATCGCGAGGCGGTCAGGGGACGTACACTGCCGTGCTAAGGAAGAACGCCGTATAAACATTCGAGAGTTGCCAAATTTCCTTCCATAAAATTTCTGTTTTTGCGGAGAAATATCAATATTTTTCCTTGAAATTTTCAGATTTTTTAAATCGAATCACAAACAAAATTACCCGAGAAACTGAAAGGAAAAGATTCTTAAAATTTCTCGAAAATGAGCGATTTGTCAAAGGAGATTCGGCAACGCCCGAAGGCTCATACGGCGTTCTTCCTTAGCACGGCAGTACAGCCCCTCAGTTTTTATATAATTTGGCTCACGTATCTCTCCCTGGATGGGGTTTCCGAGGTGATATAGGTAATACGGGGACTAACTAAGCCACGCGTGGACCTTCGTTACCGGCAAAAAAGGAGGATGAAAGGCGTGCTCTGTTCTCATAAGCTAGAACAGCGTATCTCAGATGGAATTGTATGTTTCCTTACGGTTTTCCTCGACGGTTTCTCATTGGTGCGTAAGTATCACGCTCGTGGCCTTCATCAAGGACGTAAGCTCTCAGGTGAGCGATACGTTCTGCATTATCAGGGATTGAGCTTCAAACTAGCCTGCTGGGAGGCATACACCCGACTAAATGATTTCCTCCGTCTTATCTACCATTTTTCTTCCGACTAAGGAGCTTACTCCCCTACCACCTTTCTTCCCTGCGGCTTAACATGTGAGCCACGCTACCTTTCCTCCCCTTCTTGTGCTGAGTTCGCCAGAGGGAAAAGTTTAGTTCTTGCTCAAACGAGCGGAAAACGGTAACTTTTTCGATGGAAGGGGAGGGTGGATTTGTGAAAACTGATTCCTATTCCTCCGAAAATCAATTGTGGACGCGTGGCATCTCTCCGCGTAGTCTCTATACTTTTATTTTTCTTCAAAGATTAACCCACATACAGTCCGTTTAAATACACGGACGATTTTCAAAGCAGTTACACTAAGTGTTAGGGAAAATCAATAGGTCGGTTGCGCTTCTTGCGGATCAGCTAAAAATATTGGATCCGTCCGAACAATACCTCTCTACGTCCAATATTAACCGAGTTATCGCGCTCTCAAATCGTCAGTTAATGACATCATCCACCGCATACTGAGCATCCATCAACATACTGAAGTAAGTATTATCTGTTCTACAATGGGTTGTATGAAGTGATTGATCAATTCTTGATACGGAAACTTTGTGACAGGTAACAACTGAAACAACTGATTTTAACGGTCTCTCTTGTTTCATTTTGCAGAAATTCGAATTGCCAAGGCAATTCCTCGAAGCGGCCCTGGCGATTTGTGACAAATTAAAGGAGGAGCACAGAATGCCAGTATAATATCCCTGGCCCAAGTTCTGGTTCTACAAGGTGAGTACTTTTGCATGATAATATTTCATTATTATAAAGTCACCAATATTTTCACCCTCGTAGTGCTCCGGCGTTTTTTAGTGCTACAATTTCGATTGTTGGCGTGCTCGTAAAACACAAGCGAAATTTTTACTTCAAGACGTGCACTGCCAACGAGTATGAATAAATTTCGACGCATGTTTCCTCATTTTATCTCAGGTACTTTTATTGTACATTTTCTAATTTGAAATGATAGTATTTAGACTCAAGAAAAGATTTGGNNGGGGTCATGTCTTCTCCGGTCGGGATTCGAGAGCGGGGGCGGAAGCGCGATGCGAGCACCGATGTATCGACCCAATAATCAAAGGAACAGGGACACACAGACGGTGACGGGGCCTTTATTTATGGGCTCAGGGATTGGGGATCACTCGGCTAAAAGCGAATGAAATACTGAGTGCCGCACAGTGGATTGAGTCAATTGGTGAAGTCGGACAAAATTTGGAAACTTCAAAAGCTCAAGACTCCGTTTACAGACAATTTTGAGCTCTTAAAAGTGGTTCCATTAGTTTTATCGTAAAATTCCTTCCAGGAGCACCCCTTAAAATTTAGAATGTAACTGATTAAACATCAGCATTTGCAGTTTTAGTTACAAATCTCTCGTTCAACCTCTCTGAATAACTCGATCCACCGTGTGCCGTACCGACAGCGACGCCGCACTGGCACCAAACCCGTCGCCAAAAATCGCCCGGGTCACCTGAGCGTGGGGTCAAGTAAACCGAAAATGGACCAGCAGAAAAGGACCAAGCAACATCAGCTATTGACATATTGAACTGGGCAATTTGGTTTTTTACGAGAGAATGTTGGTACGGATTCCTTTGAAAATTTTAGAGAGTTTGCTTCGTACTGAACAGACGTGCCACTGAAATTTGCAAAACAAATCCGCACAACCGATTTCATGTAAAAAACTAAACTTGGCAAAAGCGAATACAGCTTTGTTCCTTTCTGCTTAACACGGGAGTCCAAATGGATCACAAAACATACATATCAAGCCGCTACCTCAGGGCACTAGAGCGCTCTGCGACTCCAAATCGCCATCGGAATCGATCCTCCCGCAAATCATCGGGCAGATTACACCGTCTGATCTCCCCCTCCACTCCCTCCCGCCAACCTTTTACTGGAGTACACGCCGCCTTCTTCCGGGAGGAACCCAATCAAATACCTTTCTGGGCAACCTACTATCCGCCATTCACCGCACGTGTCCATACCAATTCAAACTCGAAATCAAACTCTGGTCCTCCAGGTTGGGGGTTGAGGCATCGGGTTAACTCCTCGATACTCATAAAAAGTAAATTGTCAAAAACCCCAAATCGAGCCTCGGTCACAAAACAAGGTATGCATAAAGTAAAAGGTAGGTAAAGGGGATATACATACACATAAATACATAAAGTCGCGATTATAGCGCCGCCTCGCGCTCTGCGACGCCCAATCGCCATTGCCCCCTATCCTCCCAGAGATCATCAGGCAATTGGCACCTTCTGATCTCCTCCTCCACCCCTTGTCGCCAACCTTTCACAGGACGTCCACGCCGTCGCCTTCCGGGAGGAACCCAATCGAAGACCTGCTTGGGCAACCGATCATCTGCCATCCTTCGCACATGTCCATACCAGACCAACTGCTTGGACCTGATATCGTGCACGATGTCCTTTTCCACACCCATTATCTCGCGTACCCTTTCATTGCGGATACGCTCTCTTCTCGATATCCCAGCAGACCTTCGCCAAAAGTCCATCTCGGTTGCCCTAAGCATGTCTTCAGTTCTTTTCTTAAGTTGCCAGACCTCACTCCCGTAAGTTACGATACTCTTCACGATGACGTTGTAAATTTTCCTTTTGGTCTCCTTGGAGATACTCTGGTCCCAGAGAACCCCATTTAGCATCGCGATAGCTTTCCTGCCTTGCACATTCCGATCTTTAATGGCCCGATCCAAATTTCCGTCCTTAGTTAACCGAACTCCGAGATATTTATACTCTTCACAGTCCAGGATCTTCCGGCCATCCTCCAGTTCAATGCTTTGCTGATCACCACCGATAACCAACTTCTCCGTCTTAACCACATTTACTTCCATTCCCCACTTTCGGTATACTTCCACTAGCTTCCGCGTCATGTAATTCGCATCTTCTTCGTCCTGAGCTATTACCACCTGATCATCAGCAAAGCACAGAGTATAGAGGGTGCCATCTTCACGTAGCGGGACGCCCATTCCCGAAAAGCATCTTTTCCATTCCTTTAAAACTTCTTCCAGGTACACTTTAAATAAGGTTGGCGACAAACAACACCCTTGTTTCAGTCCTTTAGTAATTAAAAACCCCAACGATAACTCCCCATGCGATTTAACCCTAGAGAAAGCCCCACCATAAAATTCCTTAATAGCACTAATTAGTCCCCCACTAAAACCCCTTTTGTTCAAGGCTTCCCAAAGTTTCATCAATGGCACACTATCGTAAGCTTTCTGGAGATCCACAAACACTAGATGTAATTCCTGGCCAACTCCCTTCTTTTTCTCTATGACGTGGATGATGGTAAATAAGTGATCAATCGTTGACCGACCGGCTCTGAAACCTGCTTGCTCTTCCGCTTCATGTTCTTTCCACTCCTCTTCAATTTTTGCTTTCAAGATTTTTCCATACACTTTGCTCAGGGTACCTGCAACCGACAGTCCTCTATAGTTATCACACTCATCTTTTCTACCCTTCTTCTTGTATATAGGTGACACCCAAGACTCTTTCCATTCTGTCGGTACCTTTCCACCGTCCAAGCAATCTTGCATCAGGTATCTCAACCGTTGAAACAGCTTGCAGGTTCCACACTTGATCAACTCAGCAGGGATATTTCCCGGACCTGGAGCTTTATCGTTCTTCAGCTCTCGTACGGCCTTTACCGCGTCCTCCATATGGATCTCCAAGTTATGATTATCGTTAGTATACTCCAAGCTTACGCCTCCATCTTGAAATTCAGGTCGCCTTTCTGTCAGTAAATTTTTAAAATACCCCTCCAGTTTATCAATGGATATCGGAGATATTAAGTCACGCTTCATGTCCCTTCGCAGCCCTTTCAGCAACTTCCAGCTCTCAGTGCTTTTCCTTCCTCCTATGTACGTGTCTATTTTGTTACAGCTCCTCTCCCAAGATTCGTTCTTTTTCTTGGTTATGAGCCTTCGTACCTGCGTCTGAGCTTTTTTATACGCCTCTTTGTCTTCTGTTTTTTTAGAGGAAAGGAACTGATGATATTTTTTCCGTTTCTCCTGAATCTCCTTCTCAATTTCTTCGTCCCACCAGTAAGGTTTTTCGCTAACTTTCCTATCATCAGCGACACCAAGAGCTTCCATTGCTGCCGAGTGAATGCAATCCTTCAGGAACTGATACTGCTGTTCGATATCACCGTCCCTTGATTCGCCCAACTTCTCATCCAAGCGCTTTCCATATAAAGCCCTTACACTTGGATGCTGCAAGCTGTCAATGTTATAGTTTACAAGCTTGACACGATCTTTTTGTTGGTGAACTTCTTCCTGTGCTTGCCTGGTCTCCTGGCTCCCTTTCACTGGGAAAGCTATTTTTGCCCCGAGGAAATAATGATCACTGCCGCAGGAAAGACCTCTCCACACTCTAACTTGCTGAATCTTCATTCCCGTGTCTTGTCTGACAACCACATAATCAATGATTGATTTCAATCCGCGAGTAGACTGAACCCAAGTAAATTTATGGATATCCTTGTGTTGGTAGAACCCATTGAGCACCTTCATGTCCCTTTGCTCACATACGTCAATGATACGGGCTCCGTTATCATTTAGTGCCGCCTCTCCGAAAGGGCCGACGATCTTACTTTTAATTTGACGTCCTATTCTACCATTGAGATCTCCCAACACAATGATTTCCCTCCTGGATCCAATCTTACCAATTTCCTCGTTCAATTCTTCGAAAAATTGGTCCTTCACTGCGACAGTGGAATCATCGTTGACAAAGGGGATATAAGGTAGGTAAATAAATACATGTCTCGTCTTCAAAAATTTCACGTACAACACAATTTGCGCAACAGAAGGTACTGGGATTGCCTTCCTTCAATTCCCTTTGTTCGGCCAACAACTAATAAAGAGTGGATTTAGATTTACTTTACTGTCAATTACCACACATTTAATCTGTTATTCTTTAAGAAATGTCTGGGAAGTCGGGAAAATATTATCTGTGGCCTTCGCGATTACGTGTCCAAAGAAGCCTCGAACCAACCAACACGAGTCAACGCAACTCACGAAGTGAAAGGGGGAGGGAGAAACGTGGGGACGGGGTGCTTTCCTCCAGGTACCTAGGCTCAACTCCTAGCTGTGGGCGAAAAGGGTATAAATCCCCGCTTGATTTTTATCTCCCTACGTCCAACTTTGGATGCGCGTTCACCGCCAGTTCGTGTTTCTTGCCCTCTTGTTGTTCCTGCAATTGGACCGCTGGATTGATAGCAATAATGCGCGAAACACACTTTTTATTTTTTTCCGCATTATTTTCATCAACTGTGATGGTATATCTCCAGTCCCAGACAGTCTGACAGGAGTCTTGGCATTGCGGTAATGGACGCTATTGGTGACACGTCGCAGAAAAGCGATATGTATCGATTTTTTTCGCATTGGTAGCATTGAAAGAGGTTATGCCAATTTTATTGTTTGGATCCAATTCGATATAATGGAGAATCCCTATGATGACGTCGCTACTAATAGCGTCTTTAGTGACTGCTGTGGCAGCAGTAATGACAAAGGAAGCTAGAAAAACCAATGAATAATAAGCAGGCGATACCAAGCAGGTTTTCGATAGGGTTCCTACCGGAAGGCGACGGCGTGGACGTCCTGTGAAAGGTTGGCGACAAGGGGTGGAGGAGGAGATCGGAAGGTGCTAATTGCCTGATAATCTCCGGGAGGATAGGGGGCAATGGCGATTGGGCGTCGCAGAGCGCGAGGCTGCGCTGTAAAAGCGGCTTAATGTACAATTAGCAAAAAAAAAAAAAGAAAAAAATTGCATGTAAAAATAGCAAGATGCAGGTTGGATTCTAAACTACTTTGCCTAAAATTTGAAAAATAATGCCGGAAGCGAATGCCCAAATTTAGATCGAATTTCGCAATGAAATTAATGGATTAGTATTTATTACTCATGAGGCATTTATTCGAATTATTCATATTTCATTTCATTAATTCTACGAGGGAAAGCAAACCAAGAAAAAATGGGGATAAGAGACGTAGAATTTGTGCTTGAGCTCTACACTGCTGAAAGACTGTGCTGACAGCAGCTCAACTCGAGGCTCGTTGAAAAAACTACTCGGAGAGTGAATGCGGGGACCGGAGGGATACAAGGAGGCGATGGAGAGACGCTCTCGAGGAAAATCCGCTATTTATTTACCAGTCTCAAAAGACCGATTATGATGTTGATTCAGTCGGAAGCAACGGACGATGGAGAGTGGAGACACTTAAAACACCGCCAGACTCCCTTCCTTCTGAAACACACGATCGGGGAGGAGACTTCATGACTACAGGTCAATTTGTGGACTTTCGGGTAAGTGGAATGTCATCTTCCTGGTGAAATCTCGCAACTCGCGAGCGAATAATGCTTTGCGCTTAAAATAGGTGTATGCTTCTGTAGAAATTCCAAAGTTCCTTGAAACGTATGAAACATCCTTCTTTAGGAAACTAACGTGAGAGGCAGGGTAGGCTGAAAACTAGGGATTCGCTCGCTATGGTGAAAACTGGCAAAGTTATGGGGATTGATACCAAAAACAGTTCACCGATAAAGCGACTCTAGGACTGGGATGATCTAGGGAGTGGGTGGAGCCAGCCGGGCGCGGCCCTAGAATCCCTGGACCATTGGGATGGTGCACAATATTCGACATGGCCGACGCCAACCCGCCAGAACATACGTGACGAGACGGGCTTTTATTGGCCGGTGTGTTTTTCATTACATTTTTCGTGCGTTGGTAAAGACCACGGCGCTTCCTGATTATCCTGATGAAGCAGACTAATGCTCAAGGGCTGGACGGAGCGAATTTCCTGACCAAATGTTCACCTGTGCCGTAGTGTCGACACTGATAAAAAAAAACCTCTTGGTTCAAGAGTGCAGTTTCTTGTCGCCGGATTTAAGAGTCTGGACTCTTGTTTCAATGCAAAATACGCTTGAAACAAGAGTTCAAGACTCTTAAATCCGGCGACAAGAAACTGCACTCTTAAGTCAATGCAATGCGGCATTGGTCCAAGAGGTTTTTTTTTTACCAGTGATATCGTTTTTGAAGCGGGCACCGGGCAGCTTACGAAAACGCATTTTTTTACGCAGACTTTGAAGATAAGAGGGTACTTGAGACTTTCTCGAAGCACTCATGCCATGCTTTCTTGAGCCATTTTTAAGAGGAACAATTCTTCTTCTGGCTCTGGCTGAAGTTTGCAAAAGGCATATTCCATTTCATCCCCTGAACAGATATATATTCCTTGGTAAGACTAAAGAGGCAGATACACCTGCGAGCTAGACGCGCTTCCTGAGCGGCGAGTAGGCCCGAGTGTTCGGCAATATTCGTACATACTCAGGTTGCGACTCGCCGCCCGTAACTCGCTCGAGGTAGGATCGGATCCAACTTTTCGGGTCAAGACGGGCAGGTGTGTCTGGCCCTTGAGATTTTCCAGCATGGGTGCTTGAAGGTGGAGCATGGGAGAGTAAAACTGAGTAAGAGTGACGCTGTGACGAGGCCTGCCGTGATGCTCTTAATAAGTGATTACCGCCCGGGAGCGGCGTGGCGTGGGTCGGCGCTTGGGTGACCGCAAATAAAGAGGCCCTAATTGGCCTAATTAGATCAGCTGCACACAGGATCTACCCCGATCCTCACCCCCGCATTGCCGTCCCCGTCTTAGGGCTATCTCGTCGCTTCTGAAACCCTTTCTCCTCTCTATCACAGCGGGAAGTTAATTCCAATCTCTGTTCTAGAATATTAACGCGGCGAGAGGGTGGCCCAGTTCTTTCTGGAAGTGAAAAAAGGGGAAAGGACTGAGTTCTGTTTCAAACTGATACTTTTGGAGAGGTTTAAGGTGTACGGAGAGAAATAGCTAAGAAAATGTTCTTGGTTTTTTTCCCCCCTTTCTTGAGTATATATATATATCATTAAATGAAAAATTTATGGGCTCAATTTTTTTCATTATTTGCATGCATTCAAATAAAAGTTTATTCCCCTGACAAATATTTTTTCTGAAGTCATTCTTATTTTAAAATTTCAAGAAATCGAACTTCGTCATCGAGAAAAATGTACTTTTTTTAAAAAAAAATAAAAAATAAAATAAAAATTAACCATGCACGAATTTCAAAAAACTAATGTGAGAAAGATGAAATTAGAGTAAAATTCATTTATGGAATTGAAAGACTCTTTTTCTTTAATTCTAACGAAATATTTTTTACCCAGTGCCTCCCATGAATTAGGACAGAAAATCGACTTGATGTGTGGAGTGGATGGAGCGGCAATAATGATACAAGCATTCAGAAGAACAATTAAAAAATTTGGTTCATTTTTGAGGATTATCCCAAGCACACTCTTGAGATCTGATCCGGTGTTTCACATACTCGTATTAACACTTTAACACATCTTCATGGTGTTCAACTTTTTTGAACAGTTATTTTGATATACAAACAGAATACGCGAAAAGTGGAGGGAGCACACACTGTAGAAATAATTGTTCAACTTAGAAACCAAGGATATCCTCGTGCAAAGTTATCTTGGTACTATCATTTAAACATAAAATGTGCAAAATTATGGACACCTGCGAATTCTCTGTTAGAGAGTATTTTCCACAGAAAGATTATTGGTGATTTGCCCTCGATTCCATGTAGCAGACAGCAGTAGGCCCACCGAGTGACATAAGCCTACGTTGGAAATTTGGAATTTGACAATCTGAGCTCTGCAAGTTCGCCGCCTGGAGCATACGTGGCCAACTTACTAATGCGAACTTGAGAACCGAGCCGTTTAATTGCTTATAATAACTCCACCCTCCCTGTAACTTCCGCCTTCCTCTCCGTCCCTTTCCTCAAACCGTCATGAGTAGAAGAGAGAGAGAGAGAGAGGGGGGGGGGTGCAGCTCGTGCCCGGTACACCACAGTGCACACATCCGGCGGTCCAATACTTTCTCTCGTGCTTCGATACGAAGTTATTGAACTTCGATACATTCCCCTACCAAAGTGGAGAAGTGCTCTGATAGATTATCGGAAAAACTCGCACGGCAAAAATAAGCTGGATCGCATGCTCCTGTTGCCACATTTCTGACGAGTAACCAAATTTCCGATGGATCTTTCACTGGGTAGAGCGCCGCGCACCGTTAGAAACGTCATCGGGATCGGATTGCGTGCCGACGTTTCTTCCCTGGCGTTCCGCAAATAAATGCAGTCGAGTGAAACTGCAGTTCACGGAAAAAAAAAACGGCGGAGACACAGGAAGGGTTGGCCGAGCGGCGTACCAAAACTTTTTTGACGACCCATCGCTGCCAGTTTGGCACCGATACGTTAACCGGGGTTAGAGATGCTGATTTTCAATCCATTCGACCAAACGACTGATTTTTAACCAGATAAATCGAATTAGTCAAATAATTTTTTTTTAACCCCGATTTATCGGCCGAATCGATCTTTTCCTCTAATCGATGCAATTTGGCTATAGTTTCCTTTCTATACTACCGAAGCTTTCATCGAAGACTCAAATCTTTCCTACGGACATGTTTCTTTTTCGTTTCGTGATGACTTCCCCCTGAAAAACCTTCGGAATTGAATGAAATATGGAACTATGTCACTAAATAGAAAAATGAAATTTGACATCTCCGATAGAATTTTTTCGAATCTATATTCAAAAAAGGATCACGCATTGAGACTCGAGAGGAGAGGGTTGAGCCCTCTTTCGCTCCGTCCTAAGATTGCATTTGTGTTTTGCATATTTTGCTCGCATGTTTGCGTTTTGTTCCGCTTCTGTGCGCGTCTGTTGCTGGGTAATCGACTTTCGCTTGTTGATTTTGAAGGCGAGTTTCTGGGCATTTCGGTCTCGGTGCATCGCAGGTGCGCGCGTGCCGTCCGGCAGACTCCGGGTAACGTTGCGTGGCAACGGTTTGTTGTCTCCTATTACAATAGATGCATTTAGTGGTGACGTCACGGAGCGATATTGTTGGCTCGATATCTCGAAAGTCGAAATGTGCCCCAACAAACAAACATAACCTCCAAAATGAACAATTGATGAAAGAATGCTAAAACTAGCCCAAAACTGAAACATTAATCCATGAGACCGTAAAATTATGAAAGCTAGTTGTTTTCCAAAACGTTTGAGACCACATACACATGGATTGATAATATAATAAGCTCGTGACATAGTACTTAGTCTTCGGACGAACGTTGAGTTCGTTTGTTGGGGCACATTTCGACTTTCGAGATATTGAAATTAAATCGAGATGTGACGTCACACTAAATGCGTCTATTCCGATTGTTTCATCCGTTTTTGACCACTCAGTTCTTATTTCTCCAATCAATTTGGTTTTCTCCCTATGGGCACTTTTGCCACCTTGGAAAGTGAGCAAAAAATAACTCAGAACAAAAAAGGCCTGGATTCACGCTCAAATTTCCGTCTATTTCCGATCAAAATGATGACAAAAATGGTGGTCGAGAGATATCTACATTGATGGGTATTTGATGGACTGTTACACGGTCAAATTATTAAAACGACGCGCCCTTTTCAAAATATGTAAACAAAATCACACAACCTTTAGTTCAGTCCATATTCTTGCAACAACGGGGGAATAACAATTTAGCAATGTGATATAAGTGATTATATAACTAGTAAAAATATGGATCCAGAGCAAAGGAACCTGGAAATTGGAAGAAGCCTCCCTATCTATGAAAACTCTGGCCAATACTGAATCTTTCGTGGAAATTAAAGGAATCCGCAAAGGTTTGCAGCAAGACATGGACTGGACTTTGTCAAGGGGGAGATGACGTCTATTAGAAAACAGGTTGAGGAACTCATTCAGTCAAAGGGTGACATCAAGAAGATTGAAAAAGTCGCAGCGCAGATCGAAAATCTCAACACCGGGAAGCTGGAAGAGGGTATTTTGAAAGTTGAGCGAGCGGTCAAGTCCTATGCAGACATAGCCAAAACTCAGACAAAAGTTGTACCGGAGTTAGAGTGGAAGAAAGTCGAAGAGAAGGCTACGAAAAAAAATTACAGGAACAAGGATCCTGAGAAATTTAAACTCATAGTAAAATCAACCTCAGAAGAAGAAAAGGACAAAAACTCGACGGAAATCTGCGACATGCTTAGTCAAAAGGAATATTCCATAAAAACTTCTCGGAAATGTGTTATTCAATTAATAATTTTAATAGTTTCACTAGGATCTTCCAAATTGTTTCCAAATTTTTCTTGTACAGTTTTGTTGTTCGGCAAAACGTTCTCCGGATATGGGTGTTTTCTTGGAAGTTTTAAAACCACCAAATGCGTCACAAAAAAAAAAAAAAAAAAAAAAAAAATGAGAAAAATCGATTTTTACACTTCACTCGATTCAGCTTTCATCGATCTTGATACGAAATGCGACTTCTTAGATGATCGAGTTTTTCCACAAAAAAAATTCGAATCCCTAGACGACCCTTCAACTGGCAGTTGTGGGACGTTAAAAAATGGCTAACGCGGTCTCTGCCTTTAATGCAAACAGTTTTACGGTGTAACTGAGATATCAGTGGAAGGCATGGATGCTGATACGCGTCCTTTATACTGATAACCGCTTTTTAAAACCCTTGGGCCCACAGGAATATGTGTGTCCCAAGTGTTTCTATTCAAGATTTTCATATTTTTGAGGCAGAAATGAATAAAAATCTCCATTTTAAAGGAGGGACATTCGTAAAGAAAGTGTATACTTACGTCACCTCCATAATTAATGATACTGAATGAAATCTATTAAACAAATCTCTGAATTTTCATACTCAGAGCTTTCTAAAGAGCACTCATTTTTTAAATTTTAGCCACTGAGGTGCGAGTGACATCATTTTCCCCGCGCCCACCTCTCGTTGCCGCGGGCCCAAAATATTCGCGCGCAGCGTTGATTTAGATCAAAGAAACACTTCTTAAAATTACTGCATGCGTCGACTAAGATACTTACTCCGTCGAAACTTGATGTCAAGCTCCTATAACCTTGCGATTTCAATCGCTAGCTCTCTGTGTTTTTCTATGGAAATGTCGCAAGTCGAAGATTTTGGCCGGAAATTGCCGAAAACAGAAACACCTCCATCCCTAGGAGTGTAAATTGTAACACGGCCGAGAATCAGTGGCATGTCATGCTATGCGATGGATCGATTGATCTGTCATTCAAACCAATGGAAAAGGATCGCTAACCATGCAGGGTGTTCGCAACGAACACCTTCATAATCGATTCTTCATCGTAGCTGCAAACGAGGGAACATCGAAAATCAATCATTTACGCTTCCTCACCACCGCCGAAAATCCCTGGCTTCACTCGGGCATGAAAACTGAATGTTGCGGGGACAAAGTCACAACAAGGAGGGACGCCCGCTGGAACACAACCAACTCGTTATGTAAACCCGCTAATGGGCACCACGCATTTACGGCCGGCTTACACGGCCCGGCGTCTAGCGTGTAATCCATTTATTTATGTTTTGTTAATTGATTTCGGATTGAGAACAAACTCCGAGCTCTCAAACTTGAGACACACGCATGATGGAAGCTGCGCGATGCGGCCGCCAGACGATGCGATGGGCCCTTCTGGCGCGTAGCCAAGCTCATCTCCACTTCCGCCCCCATCCTCACCCCCCTCTCCCACAATGATATCTCTCACATTGATAAGTTTCGCATACGGTGTCGCCATGTTGGAAAGAGATCCTCGGAAACTCCGTCTTGCAATATTTTGGGAATATTGGCGCTTTTTCATGATGGGTCAGATGCGTTGGTCATAGATTCGTTTTTTAATGCTAGATTCTTAAAGATTAGCTAAATTTCAGAAGATCTGTCTAAACAGCAACTCCCTACGCTCAATATTAACCGTGAGCGCTTTAAAAAATTCGGTTAATTCATGACGTTATCCACCGCGGTAGTGACAACCTTGGTTTCATCAGTCAGGGAGACACATTAGCACTGGTTACTCAACGTGAAACTAGGATGAAAGCAAGGTGAAGGAAACAACCAAACCAAGGGTGTCTTTACGGCGGTAGATAATGTCATGAACCGAATTTTTTAAAGGGCGATCCCCGATCCTCGGCTAATTTGAACGTAGAAAGTTGCTGTTTAAACACAGTTTTGCGACCAGCGCAACTGGCAATTTGCTAGTCCAACCTATTCTTGATGCATATAAACCACTAGATGGGAACGAAGTTGCGGAAGTCTTATAAGCAACAAAAGAAAATGTATATTTTGCCAGATCAAAATTTAATGCTGAACGTCAAAAAGGGTGATCCAAATCCTTTTATTTTAGATGACTGTCTTTATCCCTCGTCTTCACGGTCTCCATCTCCCAAGGATGCTTTTGATGAAGATGGGGATGGTGGCGAGGAGACGTGAAGAACCTGTAAGGAATAACAGTTTGGAGGCGTTGTCTGTCGTGGCTCTCTCGGAGAGAATAGAAGCAATCAAATTAACATTACCTAGACATTTATGGGCTGTGGCCCGACTGAACCCAGGAGGAGGGGCCATCCTAGATATAAGTTAGGTTGCTCCCCCTGGTTCGGTCTTAATATCCTCCCTTTCTGGGCTCTTCAGCATGATGACTGGTAGGGGGTGGACGTCTGTCTCGGTCTGAACCCCTAAAGGGGTTCAGGGCGGGCTGGATGTCCAAGCCCCGATCGGCATCAGCTGATGGAGCTTTGGAAAGGGAGGAGTTTTCTTTGTGAGATTTGTTAACCTAAAAAAGTTGTTGTTGCAAAAAAGTTGGTCTTGTATTCTCAGTGTGCTCTTCTGTTTTCAACCAATAAGAAAAGTTTGTTCCCTTCCAAAAGTGAGTATTTTCTCTCCTGCGGTTCCTTTGAGGTTCCTGATTCCCAATATTCTTCACCTCATACTTCCGCGCCTAATCTACTTTTCACGATTTGTCAGCTGTGTCTGGGCAGACGATCACGGGGTTGCCAATCGCAGCTCCGCGCTCACTGTATTCCGAGTCTACCTCTCGCCCGAGACAAACGCGCGCAGTTCTCCTCCATCATGCGTACTAAAGAGATGTGGTACCAAACATTGGAAGTAAGTTCATTTTCAATATCATTGAGTGCCCTTTCTTGACCTAGGATGCTTTACTCCTTCCGGAGAATCGACCTTCATAGGGAAAGCAACATCCTCAACGGCCAATATTGAAACGGGGCCGTACATCTCATGTACGGACCCATTTTGGTCAAACTCTGGCTTCACGCGTAGAGTTTGCGACCTCTGTTCCGGCACGTTCTTGCTCAGCTTGTTTTGGGTAGCGGCGCGAGGCGAGCTTTCTCGGGGCCGAATATTGGGCCCAATATTCGGTCTTGGCCATGGGTCGCCTCGTCCGCTGCTATAAAGCAGCTGATCAATCGACGTGCCGGGGTCTAACGTTCATACAAGAGGCCTGCAGCCCTACGCGTAAGTAGTTGAAGTTTGAAGAAGTAGTTGAAGTTTGAAGTAGTAGTTGAAGTTTGAAGTAGTTGTTGAAGTCAGAAGTAGTTGTTGTAAAAGTGTGTTTTGTTGTGAATAATATACATATCTCTACCCAAAAAATACTCTACAAACCGGCTTGTTCCTCAGCTCTACCCAGCCACCTGAGCACCCCCCCCCCTTACAAAGAGATGTATGCGCCTACCCTGGAGGATATTCCCGACGAGGAAACTAGAGAAGTCCTCCTGAAATTCCGGGATGCAGAATCTGTGCAGGAAGCCCAAGAAGTACTGTTATCACCTTTACTACAAGTAGCTGGTCTCCAAACTTGTATTCGGAATCTTGAAGACAAACAGAATCTTTACAATCAGGCTTTGCACTTTAATGGAGTTGTGAAAACAAAATCTGTTTTGGAGAAATTAAGAAATGGCTTCAAATTGTATGGGTTGCTGCCTGTCATGAGATCCAATGGAATGCTTTTTAAAGACTTATTTTGTAAGCACCAAACGCCACTCCTCCTTGCTGATTTCAAGAATTGCTTCCATATACAAATGTCTGAGGAAGGGACAAGGGATTATATGATTGAATTGGAAATCATCGACTGGTGGATGGAGTCCTAGATGACTGTCGTGATGGCTCAGCAACATATGGGGAGATCTCGTCAGAATCCACATTGACTGAGGTGAAGACCTCATTGGAAGATATACTTTTCTTTGCCACAGGCTGCAGGAGGATCCCGCACCCTTAGGGTTTCTTGATCAGCCCAAAATTTTGTTCAACCACGATTATTTCTCAGGTAGCTCTTATCCAATAGCAAATACATGCAGTGTAACGCTTTACCTACCAGTTGTGCATAAGTCTTACGCACAATTTAAAAAAGACTTTATTTTTGCTATCAAAAATACCTTGGGATTTGGATTGGCGTAGAGGAATCAGTAACAAGAATCTTTCCGACTGTATGGTGGTATTCCTCATGTTTCCATACAGTTTTATATGTTGACTTATTTTTGTTCTAACACTTTCTGTGAGTTTACAGATTCAGATTCTGACTCATTCTTAAATCTTCAACCGTCTTTAAGCCCACCTACTTTTTTGTGCTTTACTTGTTTTATATGTTTTTTATATGTTTTTTTGCTTAAATTTGACCGTTTAAATTTCGTTTTTTTTTTTAACTTTTCTCGAAATTTGGGGACTTGCCAACGTAATGTTGAACTAATTTTGACCTTACTGAGATAATGTGGAGGCAAATCTAGGGGAAATTGCCTTTTTTCGCGGGAAAATTGGATGACCTTTGAATTGACGTATTTGGGGGTCCGAGCCTCGGTTGTTCTACTATCTTCTTTTGAAGGCAGTCTACGTAATTTGATTCAAGGGTATCAAAATGTCAAGGCGATTGTGCGCGTTTTTGGCAAAAAATTGGCCCCTGGTTGTGGAAACGGTGAGGGAGCTCTTCGCTGAGTGTAAATCTCATTGGGCGTAACAGTGGAATGTTCGGAAATTCTCCGCACCGAGGCAATAGTGAACCAGAACTATAAAAACAGATGGAAAATTTCAAGGACCTCTACCAAACTAACTGGTATAAGGTGCAAATCGAATGCTTTACGAGGCAAAATTCAAAAAACCTGTAAATCTACCATTCACAGATGACATTGTCAGATTCAATTACAGGGTAAAAAAATTTGAGAGAGATGCAATCGACTCTAATTATGAAAATGTAAATTACCGCGATTTACAAGAGAATACGCTGGCGCATATCATTTCTTTCAACAAACGCCGACCAGGAGAAACCCACCGCTTAACGCTTTCGAAATTCAACAGAAGGATCAAAGATCAAGAGCCGCAAGGAGAGGTCGAAAAAATCCTGAATAAAGTTGAAAAAAAACAATGCATCCCAGATAAGCCGCGTTGAGTGTAAGGGGAAAAATGCAAAACAAGGAGACGCGTGATGACATGAACATTTATTCCTTTTCGAAGTATCCAAACATGCTCTTACGGAGATATTTGTGAAACTCTACCTCAATTCTATGCTCGCAACAAAAATCTTCATAGTGGACAACATGCAGAATTTTTCCCAAGACCGGAGGAAGAAAGGGGTGGTTTCCGGCCGTACACAACGCTTAAGACATTTTTTTGTTTTTTTTTCACTGAAACCTTACTTTTATAAGTAGGCTCAACGATTTAGGGAGCACCATCATCGGAGGTAGCCCTCAAAGTGACCCTACAAAAATGGCTACTTATTTCAGCGCCGAGGAACTCTCTACACCCCTTCATCCAACGAACTAAATCATAAAGTTCCCCTTCCTCTGCGCGTCACATATCGCAAGCTCGGAGTGCAATTAGACCCTCGAATCGAATCACTTCAAAAACCGTGGGAAAAAATCACAAAGGAAACGTAAATCAAAACAAAAGGAGAATGATGAGATGGGAAATCCCGGGATGAGGCGGGCTTGCCGATATGATGCGGGGGCAGGGGAGGATGAGGGAGATGACGTTGAGAGTATTTCAACAAAGAGCAGAGGGGGGAGGGGGTGCTCGAACCGACAGCTCTGCTTGGCGGCGAAAGGAAACCCTTTTGGACGGCATTTTTTTTCTGGCGGAGTGGAAACGTCAATAATATTCACTCGCCGAGAACGACGACGACAACGGAAATATCAAAGTGCCGCGACGCGACGCCACGCGCCACGCCTTTGACGGCGGCGGATAACACGGCCTCCTTCGGGAACGCGACTTGGATTTAGAATTCCCAGATGTTTCGCTACGTCAGACAGACAGTCTCGGTCAAGCTAGAGTTCCTTTACGGCGGGAGTTAAAACGACGCGGCTCATGGATGTCACAAGCGGGAATGAAGATTATACAAATTGAACGTTTTTCGTGATCTTTGATCAACTCATTCCCGAATTTCTGTCTCCACATGATCCCTCTTCCTTCCCTTCACGATGGAAGTTAGGCAGAGTAATCCAACTTCACCCTGAAAAAGACGGACACACTCGAGTGGTGGATGTCCGCACGTCTGTGTCACGGATTTAAGAGTCTGGACTCTTGTTTCAAGCGGATTTTGAATTGAATCAATGCAAAATCCGCTTGAAACACGAGTTCAAGACTCTTAAATCCGGCGACAAGAAACTGCACTCTTACGTCAATGCACCGCGGCATTGGTCCAAGAGGTTTTTTTTACCAAAGCACTTACATGGTTTAAAATACCGAGGAAATTTGATCGGATCCGCAGATCATCAAGTCATTGCTGCGAGAGTTTCACCCCGGAGCCTGTATTGACGGACAGGAAGTGGATTGCGGCTCTGAAACATGGAGCGTCTCGCCGGGTCGATAGCGGATCTCGCGTGTCGTTTCAGCATTAATTGGTTTTTTGTCTCCGTTCCGTTTCAATTACCCGTCCTTTGAGTGCCCCTCCACTTCCTCTGGCCCTTCTCTTTCACGTCTGGCTTTTGTCCGTCCGCCGGCTCACCGCTCGGTGGGCCAGAATTGGAGTCCGGAATTAGACGAAGGTACGTGTGCGGTGTCTCGCGCCCCGTTGGTTAATGGCTCTCCGGCTGATAGTTGAAATTGATAGGCAAAGCGATATATAAAGAAGATCGATCGCATTTTACCTACGAGACCAACCTTCCAGAATGTGGTAACTGGATCAGCCAGCTGATTCTTGAAATTGATAGACACAGCAATAGACGAAGAAGACGTAGGGAGTATGGAGCGATCTTATCACTGGTAAAAAAAACTTCTTGGACCAACGTCGCGGTGCATTGACTTAAGAGTGCAGTTTCTTGTCGCCGGATTTAAGAGGCTTGAACTCTTGTTTCAAGCGGATTTTGCATTGATTCAATTCAAAATCCGCTTGAAACATGAGTCCAGACTCTTAAATCCGGCGACAAGAAACTGCACTCTTAACCAAGAGGTTTTTTTTTTACCAGTGATTGGTTGAAATGGGTGGTTCTTAAAGACTGAGAGGGTGAATGATGGACTAACGTAACTACAGGATCTCTCGTCAATTGCCTACCTCCTTTATCTATTGCACCAACCCACTTCCACGAATAGGATCCCTCCGTATCCCTTGTCGTTTTTGTCTACAGCTTTCTCTATCGATTTCAACAATCAGCCCATTGGTTGCAACACTTTTTACGCCTATTTATGCAAAGGGACGTCCAGCATTGTTCGGTCGTTCCGCGATATTGGTTGAACGAAGACAAAGAGTAAAGTTGCACTCGTAACCTAATATTACATTCTTAGATTTCTTTCATTACTTTTAATGAATTTAAATACTCGATAACCGTGCAATTTCAATAACAAGCACGCACGTTGCAGATGTAGGCCGACATGGCATGTCGATGATGCCGCGTTCCCTGTGAGCACTTCTCTTTTCGGGGTTACAAAGAAACAAAGAAAGAAAATTCAAATTGAAAATGAGTAAAGTGTTTCCTCGTTCTCAGGCTCTCTTTCATTGTTATTAGACAACTAGGGGGCTACGCCCCCTGGCCGCTACGCGGCCCAACCCCCTGAAGGCGCTCCGCGCCATCAATGGGCCGCTTCGCGGCCCTATTTTTACCCTCCTATCAGTGTTAGTTTTATTTTTCCCCTAAAAAATTACGATATGAGATATACTTAATTTTAAACTTTACTTAAAATTACTTTAAAATTAAAAGGACGCGTTTTGGAATGACTGCTTGATGAAATATTGCAGTAAAACAATGAACAGTGATAGTCAGGTAATAATTTAGATTGCATGAGTCGGGAGTTGAACCCACACTGGTTTCAAAGTGGACGCATTCGACGTCTATGACGACTCGGCCACCGCTCGACGTGGGGTCGTATGTGCGAATCTTGTGTAGATAAGTGTAGAGCTGATGCGCAGGCTACTCAGCTACTGCGCAACCTCCTCGACCACTGCGCATCCTCCCGCGCATAGCGGTAGCAGTACCGGAGCATTCTGTAAACTCACTCACTTTTATAACGTGATTTTAAAAAAACCTGGGTCCTTTTTCCAAAATCTGATTACAGCGGGCTCATCTAGGGCCTATTACCTATCGATTTACGCAAAAATCATGGAAATCGGCTCGGTAGAACGCTCAAACGAACTATGACAAAAAGTATAAATTTACATTGTTTAAATGGGAGAATTCGCAACTTTACCACGTAATATAAAAAAACCTGGGCCATATTTTGAAAATCTGCAAAGAGTTGGCTTATCTAGAGACAATTGCCCGTCGATGGCCGCAAAAATCATGAAAATCGGCCCGGTAGAACGCTGGAACTAAGCGTCACCAGTTTCGCAAAATTAGGAGGTCTCGGAGCTTATAGTATAGATAGGATTCCACACATTGCACCGATTTCAATTGGGCGTGCAAAATACAATAAATAGACAATGAAATAGATTAAGGCCACCTCACTGTAGCCACAAGTCCAGTGGAGATTCACGAAAGTTGGCAACGCTATTTTTCCTCAATTTCAATGTATCTAAAACAATCGATACTTAATGAGGCACCTTGCCTCACATAAAATCGATGTTTTTAATGGATTTTTGGATGAATTCTGTAAAATCAATTTATGCTCATTTCATATGGTGAAATTCATTAACATATTTTACGTAATTTGTTGAAATTAAAGACCTGTTGATTGACCCGAGTGGATTTCTTGGATATGGCTGCTAATGCGTAAATGGATTCAAAAACCGCGGATCTCATTACGCAGTCCATTCAGAGCGGTGCGACGTTCACGCGCATTGCAGATAATTGACAAATCGAGCGGATAGCAATTAACAGAATTCGCCAAAGGATGCGGAAAGAACAAACGCTATCTGTCGAGCTAAGTGATGAAAGAGTTGACAGGAGTTAATCATGGATATTAAGAATGAAAACCCACATTTTGGAGAGGTATACGTAAGCGGAGCTCTGCTTGCTCAAGGATTCAAGATACCCAGACAAAGAATCAGGGACCGTATACATGCAATTTATCCCGAGGGTGTAGTCAACAGAGAGACACGAAGGACAACCAGAGGGATATGTGGTGTTCCTCGCTTCATGTTTTGGACGGCATAATGATGGCAATGAAAAACTGCAGATGTACCATACGTATATCCATGGGTGTGTGGATGGACATAGCCGCGTTCCCGTCTGTGTAATTTGCACCAAAATAAAAAGGCCTCTACGCCTCTAAAATTTTGCCTTGTTTTGATTTTATTCCAAGATGTGGTTGCATTAGATTTGTATTTTCGCTTTACTTAGTTTACTAACAGTTTTGTAGCTTTTTTATACGTTTTTTTAAAATTTGTTTTTGTAAAATGTTTCCACTACTTGTTGCACTGAAGAAGACCGCAGTTGTTGGCGATCGAAACGTTTGTTTTGTTTTGTTTCCTGTAAGTTTTTTATTATTTCTCACCTATATGTAGTTTGAAATATTGTTCGTTTAATTTGTTTTTGGCTTGTAGCTCGATTATTTTTTTCAATCACTTAACCGTCATCCATAAGATTGCTGCTGCATGGGGTGCCAGGGCTCCGGAAAACTTAACATGCACGAAGTTTAGAAAACACATGGCAACGATTACGCAGATTTTGACCTTGTCAATGTCAAACATATTTATCTGTTATCGTCAAGTCTGAGAGTTAAAGATCACTCCGTCCAAGTATGTCTCGTCTAAGTTCTGTTTCAAGTCTCTGTCCGTCTAATGCCTTTGTCCAAGATCTAAATCTCGTCTCTTCTTGTCATCGGTTCCCACCAACTTAACAGAAAGGAACGAGCTCCAGATGACGGCGAATTTCCTCGGACATTCGATTTCTGTGCATGAGGAATATTATCGGAAGCCTGAGGAAATGTTCCAGAGATCGCAAGTCTCGAAACTTCTGATCGCTCTGGAGCGGGAAATTGTCGCGGAATTCGCTGGTAAATCTCTATCGGAGATAAACCCTTGCTTACACGAAGCAACCCCTTTGGCATCAGTTACTCCTCCCGACACGCTAAATTCTGACATGATGAGCCAGGAGAAAGTTCTGACTCCGTAGAAGAGAATGAAGGCGCTCAAGGAGTTGCCGAGGAACGTCCAAATGAATCCCCGAACTATTGTCCTGTTTCAGACGACGAGGATTTCGTTTCTGATGAGGAAGAAGTATCAGCCCCAAAAAGGAGCAAGAGCCCAAAAAGAGCCTCCTTCACAAACCATGTAACACATCACACATCATCACTGAAGAGCAATCCAACGCATAACAATATGGAGTGGCTTTTGACCTTCCAGTGGTCAATGCCAATTGGGCAATCCATTGCTGGAGGTTGAAAGCCGATCTCAATGTTCAAACTCTGACATAAGAGACAGATGAATCTGACGATGAGCCATGAGAAAGTTCTAACTCCGTAGAAGAGAATGGTTCCCGGACTTTTCGGCGCGACCGTTTCGGCGCCGGACTTTTCGGCACGGGGGGCTTTCGGCGCAGGGCTTTGGCACCCCTTTGACATCAGTTACTCCTCCCGACACGCTAAATACTGACATACAGACAGATAAGTCAGACGATGAGCCAGGAGAAAGTTCTGACTCCGTAGAAGAGAATGAAGGCGCTCAGGAGGTTGCCGAGGAACGTCCAAATGAATCCCCGGACTATTGTCCTGTTTCAGACGACGAGAGTTTCGATTGCTATTCGACTTGGACTATCAGACCTCTGGCGGGATTAAAGCATTAATCATCATGATAAATTCTGTGCTTGGCTTCCAAGTAATTCCCCCAAGTAATTACACCTTCAAGAAAATATTTTCTTCAGAAACGAAGATACATGCCTACATTTATTGCGCAAAATGTCAGTTGTATTTGGGGAAAAAAGAAAACTGCGAAGACATTCAAGTTTGCCTTGCCCCAGAATGTGGAGCAGAGGTAGACGCTGAGTCTCTAAATAAAGGTCACTTCTTAAGTTTCTGTGGAAGATCAGATCAGAGAGAGACTGAAAACTGATGACGAAAATTTGTTATCATATGCGCAAAATACCAGGGACGTAGACCCGGAGAAAAAGACGGACTATTGTGATGGTATCAGCTTTGGTAAACAGCAGTCAAATGTTCCTGAGAATTCATCTTTTGTAACAACTTCATGGTGCACCGATGGAGCTGAGATATTCAGCAACACTATTTTCAGCAAGGAGACCATTCAATTTTTCTTAAATGAAGTCAAGTCATTAGAAAGGTTCATTCCCACCAATATACTCCTAGCTGGTGACTGGTTCGGCAAATCCGGTCCTTCATTATCAACCTACCTGACTCCACTAATTATTGCTGAACTTCAAAAACTTGGAAACGAGGGCATCACTTGGTTTCGAGTTGCTCTTAACAGAGACGAAGTAATGCGAGTGTTGGCCTTAAACTGGGCAGTTGATACCATTGCAAAGTGTAAATCAATCAATATACTTCAATTTAATGGGTAAAATGCACATGTTATTTTTGTAATCATCCAGGTGACGGTTTACCTCATTTGAACAATCAAGTGCGCTATATGGCTATCGGCCAACTTACGGAGAACGGGCAGAATGTATTAGGCAAAGTGCGTTTGTAGGAGAGGAAACTATTGAAGATAAAGACGGAGTGCTCGGAATGTCTCCTTTGCATTATTTTCCTAATTTATTTTGCCATGGGGAGTCGGAATCGATGTGATGCACTCTCATTTTCTTGGTGTTACAAAATATTTGTGCACTTTAATTTGGCTGAACTCAGCCTATCACGACCGAGACTTTTACTAGAACCCCGCCAGAGTGTCACAGATAGATAAACGTATTAAATATTTACACCCACCCTCAAACATTGCTCGGGATCTTCGTCCTTTCTCCAAGTGTTCCACATATAAAGCCGACGAATGGCGATCAAGGTTATTTTACTATGGGCCGGTATGTCTACAAGAACTTCTACCCATGCGTTACTATAGAAATTTTTGTGAACTCTCAACTCAGTGCTGCCATATATTTCTTTTGTCAAAGCTCCATTGACAGACTAATGAATATAGTAGAGGAAAAATAGGGATTTGAGGACACCCTGCAGTGTTGCCGGTTTGACTGTTGAAAAAGATGAATTTTTTGTGAAATTATTTAAGATGTGACAACAATGCGTAGTAGGGGAAAAATAGGGATTTGAGGGCACTGCATTGTTGTCGGTTTGACTGTTGAAAAAGATGAATATTTTGTGAATTTATTTTAGATGTGACAACAATGCAGGTTGATATTTTTGTCGAATTTAGAACAGGTTTCCAAAATTTTAGCAATTTAAGTTTCCAAATTTTCTTTCAATTGTTGTCAAAAATCATACAGGGTATTGGTTGAATGAACTGGTTGATATTTTTTGTCGAATTCAATACAGGTTTCCAAATTATGGCAATTTAAGTTTCCAAATTTTTTTCAATTGTTGTAAAAAATCATACAGGGTATTGGTTGAATGAACTAAATTATTGTTGAGAATATTATTATGGGGAAAATGTTCATAAATTTAGCGTACATCTGGCCGATTGGTTTTTGCTACGCGACATTCCTAGCCTGGCTGGTTGAGCTCGCCACCCGAAACCATCCGTTGATAAGGTGGCCGTGTCCAGCTTGCTGATCGTGGGAAAGCACCCCCGCACAGACTTTATTCAGACTCATTACCGCTGTGCTCATTCGCTTACTCATTAGTGCTGTGTCTAGTAGTTTGTTACCAAAAATGGACCAGAACAATGGAAGCAATGGAATCTTGGACCAAGCTCCGAAGGTTGAAGAAGATACCGCCTCCGCCAATTCATCTCCGCCTCCGTAAGTGATTTAGAGCAATATTTAGAGTATGATCAACGAAACGGTCTCATATCTTGGAATTTTTTTTCGGAGGAAAGAATCAAAAATTGGAAATCATTCTAAAATTCCGACTTTTTCACCCGTTGATATTTTTTGTCAAATTTAATACAGGTTTCCCAAATTATGTAGTAGAGGAAAAATAGGGATTTGAGGACACCCTGCAGTGTTGCCGGTTTGACTGTTGAAAAAGATGAATTTTTTGTGAAATTATTTAAGATGTGACAACAATGCAGGTTGATATTTGACTTACGCAAATTTCATCCACTTGGATTTAAGTCTTTTGTCCAATTAGCTCTCACTAATTTTAAGTTTTTCTCAGTCTGCCTTTGTAACTTTACCCACCGAGGCACCTTGTCAAAAGCAGTTGAACAAAGGACTGGCCTTTTTCTCAAAATGTCCAAATATAAATAAATTAGAAATTTCAACTCTACGAACAAAAATACTTCCATTCTACTACTACTATGCTATGTAATGTTATTATATTTAAGACTGAAAGTTTATTACACAATTAATTTTTTTTTCAATTTGTTGTTCCTTTTTCACAATCCAGTAGAAAAAAAAGAAAAAAAATCACTGCGGGAAGTGTGAACATATAGGGCCTTGTGAGGGTGTTGGAGGATGGGATAAGGTTAAGAATAAAGCAATAAATTTGAAGAGGAAGAGATGGGAGACAGAGAACCCCTTTGCCTATTTTGAACTTATATGTTATATGTACATATGTATATTGAACAAGAGTAATGGTCATTTACCAAAGGAGAGCATATTATCTGCACTTTCCACGATTTTAGTCATTTTTCGAGGGATTTGAGGACCTTTTGGGAGGGCTAAGACCCCTTACATTTGTATAATTTTGGTTTGATTGCATTTATAACGCACCAGCAAACTTTTATCAGCATTCAGAGCACAACAATTGGAAAAAATCGCCATTTTTTACCACTGATGCCAAATTTTACATCGTAAATCAGCGTTTCCGCAGTAAAAAACCCATTAAATTTGTTAGTTTTTTAATGTTTTGTGAAAATATGAGTGAATATTTTGGATTCTTCTCCTTCTAAACACTAAACACAAACATTAGAACAAAATCGAACAATAAAGAAGTCTTATATAGAGGAGTAGAGTTACAAATTTAAAAAAAAAAAGCTAAGTTTTCCACGATTTTTGGCAATAAATCCCCATATTGCTAAAAAGTTTGGGTGTTTGAATAACTTAGGACCACAGATCCATAAGTATACAATAAGTAATAGTGCTCTAGGCTGATATAAGATGATTGATGGACCACAGATCCATAAGTATACAATAAGTGATAGTGCTCTACGCTGATTTAAGATGATTGATACTTTAACTCGGTCGTAAGCATACTTAAGAATATAGATCTACTTTACGTATCATGATCTAAGCGTGGATAAATAAAGTGGCATACGACCGCAGTAGCTTCATATTCGCTCGCTTTCTCCTCAACGGAGAACGCGTTGAACGAAGCTCAAAAAGGAGGACTAGGGCATCATGTTGAGAGAATCATAGCCGGAAAATGGCTCGAGACATCTGAAAAAGAGAGACGCTGCGCACTCTGCGTAAATTATCTCTCAAAAAAACCCAAGTTCGTCCCCGAACTTTGATTAAACTGCGAGAGTCTGCACCCCTCCCCCCCCCCCCAAGACCGCAACAATGCTTCCCTTTAGATATTATACTTCAGACTCAAAGAATTTGAAGCTCAGCAAGAATCAAGGTTCTCGATGAGGAGAAAAGGCCGAGAGCTTCTCTTCCTCCCTCATAGCGATTAAATTTTCGCGTTTTCCTTTTCTTCATTAATCAATTATTTACTTATTGTTTATTTATTTGTGTAAATCTTTCGTGTAACGTGGCACGCGACCTTCTTCCTGAGTACATTCATGGGTAAATATCGTTCAGTGAAACAGCACACGCGAGAAAAATATGGTGCTGAATTCTTGCATATCTGAGAGATGAAGCATCAATATGTTAATTTTTTAGTGTTGTGCTAATACATCAGCACTTAAATACATACAAATAAAAAAATGAGCTCAGATGATCCAAAAATAGTCACCGAAATTTTAAAACTCTTTAAGCAATTAAAGTTAAACATTTAGAGTAAAGACCTGGTCCCCGACGTAAATAGCCTGGTTGCTAATCGTCACAAACTAACTATTATTACATGTTGCTTTTACTACTATTAGTAGTGTTACACATGAACCGCTAATTGGTTTGCAAGCCATAGATTCTTCTCCGTGTGGGCTTCTCAAAAATGGAACCGAGAGCAGTAGATTCTGGTAAATATCCCTGCCTACCGCGACAAATAAAACTTAAGGATTTTTCAGTTTTGTGAGTCAAACGTGGAGATGGTGATTCGTGGAGATGGCGAGCAAAGTTTTCGTCGAAAATTCACTTTTAACATACAAGAACGATGTCTTCCGTAGAAGACTGAAACGCAGCGGAAACGAATGACTCAAAACGTATAGCCTTTTTTTCCAAATGTTGGTTATAGATATGGATGTGCTACACCGCCGATACGTGTATTCCGTGGTGCAACTGATCGGAATGTCATGAATAGACCTAAAGAGCGTCGTGTAATGGTTCTACCACATTGAAAATATACCTTAATTCTCTTGGACTACATGTATGTATACGAGTGAGTCGCGATAACGGCCGCTCCAAGCTCATTCTAATTTTAGATTAAAGTAAATATCGAGTGTTTGCAATCATTCAATGCGAACATTGCCTATCAACAAGCGATTTCATGAATAACAAATGCGGAAAGCTCAATTATTTGCTCCCGTTTTCATTTCCAGGATGTTTCCTTGGGTCACAAATTGGAAATCCAAAAAAGGAAAGTTAAGATACATGACAAAAATTTGGAAGCTGCGTGGAAGATCTTATTTAAAGTTGTACACGAAGGTTAATTCCATTTCAACTAAGATCTTCAATGCGGAATGCGATGTGATGTTTAAAATTATTATCGGCTGAGAGCAAATGAAAACATAAATTTGAGTACACACACATGCATCGTTCCAATTAATAGGCGTGTCCTTTAAGATAAAAGAGTTTGCTAGCTCTTAACAGCATTGCAATATTAGGAGTTCTTCATACTCCGAGTTCGTCCTTGAAATTTCACGTTTCTAACGTGAGGGTTTTATAAATCTCATGAGGAATAGCATTGAGTTTCAATTATTCGATATTTTCAATCAATTTTCCGGGAATTTTTTTTGAAATGTTACCGTCATTGAAGTCCGGTTTCTTTTCATGAAATTATTCATTTCAGGTACTCGTGCAAAATGAATTCCATTGCTTCAGTCAACCACCATGCAACTGTTATGAAAGTTGAGCCCCGCGTTGAGGAGGGAAAAGAAGCACTCCAAACTCGTTTTCTTTCTCCCCAGCTTAATGAAAATGGGAATTTTCGGTCGATGTTTCTAGGAAAACGATGGAATCGCATCGATTTTTCGGGCTTCGTTAATTCGGCATTTCAATAATAATTTCTAAGAATCGAAACGAAATTCCGATTTTTCGGAGGATGTATTCACGTATTTTCGGCAGACTTCGGTCATTAGACAGGGGGGCAAAAGCGATGTCACGCTTGAAAAAAGTCCAACTGTGCTACAGGAAATTCATCTCTCGGTTTGCAGACGCGTACACAGAAAAAGAAAAGAAAAAAAAAAAAAAAAAAAAAAAAAAAAAAAAAAAAAAACACATTGGATCAGGAGTCCAGACTTTCGAAAACATTGACAAGAAAAAATACTCATGATTCAATCGGATTTTTGCTTGAATCAAAACGAAATACGCTTAAATTAGGAGGTTTGGTTCTTGATTTAAGCTAGATTCTGATTGAATCAAGAGTACTTTTTCTTGTCGATGTTTTTAAGAGTCTGGACTCTAGATCCAATGTGCGTTTTTTTTTTCTTCTTCTTTTTTTTCCCCCGGTAGAGAATCTAAAAATTGGTCATTATGACTGCTGCATTCCTCTTCTAAGTGAGATTTCAGAGGGATTTCATTCTTATTTATCTGCGCAACATGAAATCAATCAATCATAAGAGTAGATGATGTTCAGTTACGGTCAGTGTTATTATAAGCTGATAAACGATCGCAAACGCAAGCTCCTTCTGACGAGGCCGTTTATTCCCATTTATTTCTGAGAACTTTTAGACTTAAAATCATAATGGAGCAGTGAAAGAACGTCGACCTCGACACAAAGAGATAAAAGCGCAAAATCGTTCGTTCATTCCTCCTAACTTCGTACGTCGCACTCATCTCTCAGCTCCACCACCTGCTGAGTTCTTTTCAAGTTTCACCTATTTTGACATTTTATACCTGGTTTCCTTGCCTCCATCCCTCCTCCCCTCCCCTCCTTTTCACCCCTATCGTCCGCTTTTTCTCATCCACCACTAACTTTTAGCTCCTACTTGTGCTCCGCGCTTCAGGGGAGAGCAAAGTAATGAGCCAAGAACTCGTGGTAATACTATTAAACTTTTTTGGAGTCAGCTTCAGCAAGTACAACTTTTAAGACTTGATGGAACACATGTTCTTCTCGCCCTTCCATTCTCTCCAGTGACGTCATTTCTAAGAGTTAGTGTGTTATTCCCTCCAAAGCTGGATATGAAACGATTACTGATAATGACGGGAATTTTTTAAAAATCGTTGGAATTCCTTGAATTGTCTGCTAAAAGAGAAATTTCAGCACGAAACTTTGGTAAGTACGGGAAGAAGAACACAAAATAACCTTAGCCTTCGGTTGACAATTTCAAGAGAAAACGCCAGCTAGTTTTCTTAAAGACATTTCATGGGAGAGGTGTACACTAACGTCGTAATCAGAGGAATGCCTTTTCCCGGGCGTATCCCGATTCCCTCCCGCGGTCAATTTTTATAGCCCGATTCCCTCCCGAATATTTTTGGGAAAACCGGAGTGATAGCCCGATTCCCTCCCGCTTTATTTAACGATTTGACAACTGAGGACCGACAGATGCCCAACACTGATTACAGCTGGAACCAGTAAACGTCGATAAACTCATTATTTCCTCCCTCACTTTGGGCCGAAAAAACAGCAGCTCCCAGCAAAACTACGAACGCTTGTGAAAGTTTCCATTCAAAATTTAATTCTTTTTTTTACGAAACCCACCCCAACATTGTTATATTCTGTGAAATGTTAACCAGAGTTATGATAGACTCGCGAATCCTCATAAATTCCGCTGAAAAAACCAAGAACACGGTCAGGTCTCAGGTAAAGAAAAAACAAATATTCCTGCAAACACAAATAGACATATTAAATTCGGTTAATCCCGCATCGAAGGAAAAATTCAAAAAAGCCCTGCGTGATTTCCTATTTTGCGTTTCTCATAAAAACTCACCGAACAAATTCATCTGAAATTTCACTAATTTTTATTTGTTGACGAGGAACCCTTTACACTCCAAAGATTTTTTTGTACATCGCTTTTCGGACACACACTCATAGAGGTAAGCAACGTTGTCATTTCCCTATTTTGATTTTTTCACTTCATTTATGTCGTCGGGAGGGAATCGGGCCATGCCGATCGTGGGAGGGAATCGGAACCCCCAACTCCGGGAGGGAATCGGGCAACTCCCCTTTTCCCAGTCTCTCCAATTATTTCCTGCGCTAGATTTACCGCGAGCTGTACCAAAATAAACACGAAATTTGTATTGGTTTGAGTTTAGCCTTCTTATCTTTACCAAAAGTAACACGAGAACACAAATATTTTAATCAGTGTGCACACCTATTTAACGAATTTCCTCATAGTTTCAAACATGCCTTTCGGTGGAACTGTAGACGACGACTCATTCGACATTTATTAAGCTGGTGCTTTTAGTGTTGGCAATGGGTAAGATATTGTGACCATGGAACAAGCGATTCAATTACCGTGCAGGTGTTTACGTCACAATTTTTTTATCTGCGTTACAACCTAGCCACTACCTATTCCCATTAGAGGAGTTTCGACACTGGAAAAAAAGTTGCTTGGATCTAGAGTCTAGAATCTTTAAAACATTGACGAGAAAAAGTACTCTTGATTCAATCGGATTTTTGCTTTCAAGCAAAAATCCGATGGCTAGAGAAAAAACTATAAACAGCAAAAACTATAAGTTTATGAACTGTGTTCCTATACAATTTCATACTAATCCAAGTATTTTGATTTTAACCAACTTGGCATTCTTTTTAACTTTTTGTTTTTATATTCTTTCAGAAAACGGCTCTACAGTTGGTGGAGGGGGGGGGGCAGAATGCCCGTGACTTGTGCCTGAGATGCTTCGAGAAATTATTCTCTCAAAGCGCGTGCAACGAAATGACAATGCAGGGAAGCAATAGGAAAGGGGTGAAGAAGTCCAAATTCATGAATAGGAATATTCAGATTTTACTGTGGGGTGAGTGTTATGTTTGCTTTTTTTCAAATGTCTGTTTGTACCTTCTTAAATTTGAGGACCTTGTTGTGTGCTCGGATGAAAGAAGCTTCACGCAGGAGGTATCTCTGTTAGGTAGTTTGCCTGACAGTTGGAATTCATAGGTACATTTTCAAATCAAAACTATTTGACACGTACGATATTCCTTAGTTATCCTAAAATATCTATCGAGAATCTTAAAATCTCAGTAAATGTGAACTTCAAGTGGATGTAGATTTCTCTTGTCATCGTAATTTTGCCCAAAAAATGATTCTCTGGATAAATCGTTCAATTCCTAGAGAAGTCTAAGCCCGCTTAGGGTGCTGATAGGTACTTAGAGGATATTTCTTCATGAAAAGTATAATCTTGATATATATCGTGAAATTCCATGAATTTATGAAAGATATTGAAAATATGGGTCCATTTTCATTTTTCATAAAATGTAAACATTTTGACTTTCTTTTTTTTGTGTGTGTTTGAGTGAGGGTGCATACAAATCTAGCCCCTGAAAAGTATGAAATATTTCCCAGCCTTGTGAAATTCCATGAAATATTTCAATGAAATTTCATGTTTCATATTTTTCTTTTGTTGCAACCCACCCTGATTTTTTCAGCGCAGAAGAGTCACCTGATAATCAAGGAATCGTCTCAAATTGATAAATTCTTCATAATATCATTGAAATTATTTAGCTGCATTTTTGAATGGAATTACATGATCTAATCTTGCCATCAATTATTTCATATTCAGCCTGCATGACCATGATTTTGCGCTTGTCCTTTTACAGAATGTGTTAAGGAGGTGTTTCCAGAGACAGACAAGGCACTAGAGGAATTATGCGATACGCAGTTAAGGAACCATGGTTCCAGATGGAGAGCAAAACAAAGTACTGGAACCCCGGAAAGCCAAAAGGAGGCTGATAAGGAAACTCCAGAAAACAATTTTTGTGTCTGAACTGATTGGTTCTGATGTCTGTTGAACAGAGACAATAATCAAACTTTTAACTTTTCATCATCTTTTTCAGGAATGTCTTTGAGTAGAATAGCCTTTCATTACGGTGTATCAACCCGTACCATTCATCGGAAGAAATGGAGGGTGCGGGATCTCCCTGCTATTTCCGACACAGATCTGGAGGCAGCCATAATCAATGCCAAGCGTGAAAATCCTGACTGCGGTGTAGTTTATATCATTGGGCTTGTATTAGAGCCCATTTATGCACGCGATTCGTGTCGCCGTGTCGCCAGCGGCAGTTGTCGCCGCGACGTTTTTTGGAATCGCGCGATCCATATTTTTGTCGCCGCGGCACCTTTTTTCTGCCGCCGCGACACCGTTTTTCTGGAGCGCAAAAGGTCCAAAACACGTGCTCGAGAAGTTCAATTCCAAGCGGCGATCGCCGAAACTTGTCGCGCGCATAAATGCGCTCATATGACTCCGTGTAGTTACAAACCGCGGGCGGCAGGAAATCGCCGGGCGGTTTCTAACTACGAGCGACATGATCTAGAAATCGCCGCGGCAGTTTTGCCGCCGCAATTTGCTGTCGCGCGCATAAACGGCTCCATAGCTTCCCGTGTAGTTTGAAATCGCGCGATTCGTTGTCGCCGGCGACACGGCGACAAAAATCGCGTGCATAAATGGGCTCTTAGGCAACGGATACTCTGTGACGCGAGCACGCGTTAGAGAAATGTTAACAATTTATGATCCAGTGGGCACAATGTTTCGAAGGCGGCTGAAAACCAAACGTCAACCTTACTCAAATGAAGCCCAGGAGCTGTCATGTAAGTTGATTTGTTAAGTATGCAATGACAAATTCTCAGGGAAACTAATGTTTCAGTAAAAAGGCATTCGAATTTAGAAGTTTCCAGTTCTAATAGAAAGCTACATTTTTTTATGAGAGTCTTTTTCTGTAATGTTTAGCAAAGGATTGTAATTGGAAGCCTCTACTCATTAACTGTTCAAAACTATCTGGTCCAATTCGCAAATTGCAGCTTAGAAATAGTCGTTGGCGCCCTATAAATTGAACTTGTTTTCAAAATTAGTCAGTAAGAAGCTTAATGCAGCCGCCTCCACACTTTGAGTTTAGTTTCAGGCCAAGCTCTGCTGTCTGTTGCTGTGTCAGCATTTTCCTTGCTGCAATTTTCCGCAAAATATCATGCCCCTCTGCTGTCACTCAATAGTAATTTTAGAAACAGAAGCAGCAATCCAAAGTCAAACAATTATACAAAATTCACTGTAAAAAACAATCATTTTAGTGGGTGTAATATTTCACAAGATGGAAACATTTGAAGGTACCTATATTTTTAAAACTACCTCTGGAGAATGAACTCTGCCTCAAAATTGCTTCCTCTTATTAATTCTGATTAAGTCCACGATTAAAAATTACTTATATTGATGCTGTAACTCCTGGAATACCCATCTACTTTTTGATGATTCTAAAATCTCCACTCCTGAAAGTATCAATTTTTAGTGAGACAATACAAACTTATGAAAAATATCCCTTGATAGTTGTACAGAATTTTTCTCTTGAAATATATAAAAATCAGGACCAAATTAAAGAAAAAATACTTTTTGGTGTGTTTTTTAAAGAAAATATGATGCTATGAGAGATTCAATTATAATATTGAAAATCATCGTACATGTTCCTGGACCTACCCATTTGATAGGCTGAAAAACAAGGCACAGGCCTGTTACATCTATTACATGGCCATTTACTGTAATTTACTCATGCTAATGAATTAATATTTATTTTTTGTAATTTTTTTAATATATTGGTCTTATGCTGGTCACCTGTGCTTCTTCTCTGAGACAGTTACAGCACAAGTTTTAAAAGCGATTGCATTATTGCTGAGTCTCTGCAACCGTTTCTTATCCTTATACAGGGTGGCCCAGACCTACTGTACCAAGCCTTTTTTCCGGTTAATTTGGGTCGCACGTAGTCCAGGATCGCGGGGATGAATTGGAAATCGACCCCAAGGAATCCGAATTTCATGGTCCCAGAGCTCCCCTGGCGTCCTTTGGGGGTTAAAGGGGGGTCCGTACTTCTAAAGTAAGGGCATATGTCAAAATTTTGAAATTATTTCATCGGAATCAGAGCGTACGGAAATTTTTAACTTGAATCGACACCAAGAAATCCAAAATCGGCCCATCCGGGTCTAAAATACCGACCCGTAAAGGTGAGGGACTTTCAAAAACAATCAAGTTCGTTAAATTGACGTGGAGACTTGGAAAAATGTGTAATCATGGGTAATCAACCCCAAGGAATCCAAATTTGAGGGTCCCGTAGTCCTCAGAGACTTTATTGATGGGGCACAGGGGTAACCTCCACACCGGTTATAATTAATACATAGTTCAGAGACCCCTTGTGCCCCATCAGTTAAGTCTCTGAGGACTACAGGACCCTCAAATTTGGATTCCTTGGGGTTGATTACCCATGAATACAAATTTTTCCAAGTCTCCACGTCAATTTAACGAACTTGATTGTTTTTGAAAGTCCCCCACCTTTAGGGGTCGCTTTTTTTAGACCCGGATGGGCCGATTTTGGATTTCTTGGTGTCGATGCAAGTTAAAAATTTCCTTACCCTCTGATTCCGATGAAATAATTTCAAAATTTTGACATAAACCCTGACTTTTGAATTACAGACCCCCCCTTTAACCCCCAAAGGGCCCCAGGGGAGTGTGTGGGACCATGAAATTTGGATTCCTTGGGGTCGATTTCCTATTCATCCTCGCGATCCTGGACTACGTGCGACCCAAATTAACTGGAAAAAAAGGCCTGGTACGGTACGTCTGGGCCACCCTGTATAGAGCTAAAACCATATCATTTTGAGAATTCTTCTTTGGAAATAATCTGAATAATTGTGGATATGTGATTTTGCACAATTCTACCTGCTTCACAATGTATTCATGTGCCTTGTCCTCCTGAAGCTTTCTTTCTGCATTAAAATTGGAAAAGTTTCATGTTTTTTTGGCCCTCAGTCACAAGTTTATTAAGTATGCAGTGTATGATTTTAAGTCATTTAATTATTTCTACCTACTTGTAGAGAATGGCTATTGTCGGTAAACCTTCTCTCTGTACCCTCTATGGTGTTTATTATTTGAAACAACCCATTTTCGTTTATTTAAATTTGAACCATTTCTCTGAGGCATGATTTTGCAAATTTTAAGCAACTTTTATGTTTTAAAGAAACTTAATCAAAATGTTGACATTTTTAGGAAAAATTTGGAGATTCAATGTTTTTACGTATTGTATAGCACAGATTTATGTTCTGAAGAATCTGAGATCCTAAATTAATCCATGCCATGGAGGGTTAGTTACCTTTTTTAAAAACATACGTTTAACCGATAATTTTTCTGTACCCAAATATTTAACATCATCCCTCTTGTCCCTATTCTATTTCTTCTTACCTCAAAACTCAGGGTCTTCAAGTTTCTGGAAGGCTGTGATATTCCTTCTGATCTATAACAAATTTAACTTTTATTTGTTTTTTTTTTTTTATTTCACTTCTATGATGTAATTTATGTTCATATTTTCCAGGCACATGGATGGGAATGAAAAGTGCCAACCCTTTGGCATATATATTCATGGTGCTGTGGATGGATTCAGCCGTAAGGTCATGTACCTTTTTTGCTCATCCAACAAAAGAGCTGACACCGTAGTGGCTGCCTTTGAAAGAGCGGTGCTTGACTTTGGGTACCCGAAAAAAGTTAGAAGTGATTATGGTGGGGAAAATGTAGATGTAGCTAGACACATGCTACACAGATTTGGTCTCGGGAAAGGCAAGTTCATAACGGGAAAGTCCGTGCACAACATCAGGATTGAACGATTTTGGGGTGAAGTTAATAAGATTACCTTGCGTTATCGGTTTATCTTCCGCACCTTGCAGTCTGAAGGCCATTATGATTTTTGTTCAGAAGTTGACAGGTTTTCCTTGTACTACGTTTTTTTGCCGCGACTCCAGAATTCACTTGATAAATTTGTTGTAATGTGGGATTGTCATAAACTTAGAGTCCCGGGAAGACCAACTCCCAATGAGCTTTTCTTGTCTGTACCGCATCCCCCTCCCTCCACTATAATCAACAATGAACCTCTACCGAGATCTTTTAGTGGAGTGGATGAATCAGAAAATCCGGTGTTTCTGAATGTTGCCCGTGGATTTTTACCCGATCCATGCCAAGAGGATAACAACAATGGGGTATATTTATATATTTTATTGAAAAACTATCTATCTCAGATGCAACCTCAATAATCATACTTATGTCACACGAAAGTATCCCATTCCTATCATCATCATATTGTCATGGATGGGATAAAAATCAGTTTACCACCTCTTTTTTTGTTATCCTTTTCACGTGTCCTTGAACACATCATTGTTTTTAATATTAATTGTTCAAAGAACCAGTTAAGAAAAAGTCAGTGTCGCCATGAGATATTTCCATCCATGATTTTGAACAGCAAATAATTTTCGCTTCTCACCAGGAAATTTGTAATTTTAAAGGAAAAAAATAGTGTAAATTTTAATACTGCACATACATTAAGTATTTTTAAAAGAATAGGATCAGTTGCACGATTTTGAAAACACCATAATCGCATCGGTTCCTTTTTGCAAAATGTAATCCATACTATATTTCAAGTCCGAATTTAGTTCATTCATGGGATAAGTCATGAAAGTTGTCAACAAAATGTTCAGTATATTATTGAAGGGCCCGATCCTGACAAGCCTAATTTTTGTTGTTTTTTTCTCTCTTTAGTTATATGTTTTTTACTACCAGATGATGGCTCTGGCATGTGTGAGTTTCAGATTCTGTTGATTCACACCCACTTGTCATATTGCTCATGTAACTGCCTTAATTACTATTCGATGAAATTAATGCAGGTGAAGTAACTAGGAGCATCAGATGGATGATCTCCTAGGAAATAGAATTAAATTTTCATCAAATCTAAGCTTAACTAATAACTTTTCTTTAGCAAATTACTTCTCAAGTAGGTAATATACTTAAACCTTTTGAATTAAATTGTTTACGTTCTGTACGGTTAAATCCCCTTTTAGTCTGACCACCTGATAATCATTTTCCCCCCATCAAGTCAATTTTGTCTTGTCAGCTTTTTTCTAAGTTTTCTATCCCTCTTGAAAGTTAAGTGTAGACAATTCTACTCTGTTCTTATGCACTGGGAAAAAAAACACATTGGATCTAGAGTCTAGACTCTTGAAAACATTGACAAGAAAAAATACTTTTGATTCAATTAGATTTTTGCATAAATCAAAAGGAAATCCTCTCAAATTAAGAGCCTTGGTTCTTGATTTTAGCAATAATCCGATTGAATCGAGAGTACTTTTTCTTGTCGACGTTTTTAAGAGTCTGGACTCTAGATCCAATGTGTTCTTTTATCCAGTGTAAAAATACGTCAGGCAATAAATATTCTACAATTATGTGCAGTCTTACGATTTCATGCTGATTACATGCGCTTCTGGCAGTACCTTTTTTAATAAGTTTATCACATATCACCAGATTGTCTATCACCTTGTCAATCAATTAGTCAATGTGTTAAGCTTACATGTAAACTCTGAATTGTATTTTATACTCTTTGTCCTCCACCTAATAAGACATCTCGAATGAATTTAAAAATAAAATCTACTTGGCATGCAGATTTTTATAGGAATTTCATTTTTAGGACAGAATGTAATTTTGAAAGAATTTCCCTTCAGTCTGAACAATTTTGCGTTTTTTTATAATGGATCCACATGTTATCAGAGTAAGAAAACGACATATTTTTCATTGGATCAGTTCTTCTATAAGAACTTGTTGAATGACAATCAGTCCTTACCGTCTTACAACTCATTTGAGTTTGATTGATGAAGCAGCTTAATCCTTTTCTAGGCCATTGAATCGATCCCATGAAAGCCAGTAATCAAATGGTTTTCATAGCTGTCCTCTATAGTTTTGTCGGCATATATTATTCCAATTTCATTTGTTTCAGCATGTAGTAGCTAACTACTTTGTGATGAAATTCATTTGTCCGAAACAATTCTGAATAAATGTTTTCCTTCTTTGTAAATATCATCTGAATGTAGCCGCTTACTTTCATTTACCTCATTTATCTCTTTCTGATATAAAAAAGGGAGAGCTATGCTGCGATGCTAAGGAAGAGCGCCGTATGAACATTCGAGAGATGCCAAATGTCTTCCGAAAAAAGGTTTATTTTTGAAGAATTTTCTGAAAAAAATACTGTCTCAAGAAATTTTCAGATAATGTGCATTAAATTGCGAACAAAATTTTCTGACAAATTGGAAGAAAAATATTCATAAGTTTACCAGGAAAATTGTCTTCTGTCAAAGGAAATTTGGCATCGCCCGAAGGTTCATACGGTGTTCTTCCTCAGCACGGCAGTATGAAGCTATTGTTCTTTCGAAAAGGAGAACTCCACCTCTCTCAGAAGTTGTGTTTTCATCAAGGAATTAACTGTCCGAGGGGTTTTTTCCTCCTATAAAATTATTCAAAGTTCACAACATACATTTTCTTAAAGAACGAATTATCCGAAAAAATTTGCTTTACGCTACCTTCATTCTACTCTTAAAGTGTTACACTGTAGGTAAGCAAAAAGTCAATTTTTGTATTTTAAGACGAGTTTGTGTATCGCATCTCCCTAACCCATGGCCCAGTGAATGGGTTACTAACTTGCGCTATGGTCACAGAATCATGCATGTTTTGATGCTTGATTCTAGTAGATTAGCTGAAAATATTAACCAAACAGCAACTTTCCTCCTTGAATATGAACAAAGATCTCGCTCTTCGAAAAACTCGGCTGGCATGAAGGGTGCATTTTCGTCTTGTTTTGCGTATAAAAAATCTCATGGTGAAGTTTTTTTTCTTTTTTCATGTATCTTGAAATAACCGCTCAAATATTGATTTAAGGGAAAATTAAAATTTATTAAAATTGTGTTTTTCCTGCGATTTTGGAGGATGAGTTTACAATATCATGATATTTCATTATTATCAACTAGTAAAATTTCTTTTAACAAATACTATTTGGGAGGGTTATGGTGTCTCTTAAGCGACTTCCAGAAAGGTAACTATACACGGCTATTTTGATTACTTCAGTTTTTGGTAAAGCAAAAGTGAAGTTTTAATTGAAGTGTGAACATGTTTTTGAATAATCGAGGATTACGAAATCATTCAAAACCCATAAAGTGAGCATTATGCAATCCGTCATTTCTTAGGAACCCTTTGCTGTACAGGGTGTCTCACGAAAAAGGAGCCACCGCCACCTGGAGTAGTGGAGTATCTGCCAAACGCACGTAAAAAAATGGATTGCTGTTTCAGCAATTAAATGGTTAGACAAAAGTGTCCCGACGTGTTTCAATGTAGATTTTACAATTAAAAGATGCTACATTAACCAACTGCAATTAAAGTACCATTTTTTCATTTTAAAATCTACATTGAAACATGCCAGACACTTTTTTTATCTACAAAATTGTTAAATTAGCAGTATCTATCATTTTTTTTCGTGTGAGTAATAAAATTAAATAATAATTATATAAATAAATAAAATGAATTAAATAGAATTAGAGTAGATAGGTAACAATGGTACTTAAGAGAGAAAATAATAAAAAAGGGAAAAAAGAAATGGAGAAAATACTGAGAATAGTTTATTTTTCCTATAAACTGGCGTCAGCAATGAAAGCGGGTAGATCACCTAGTGGAGTGGATGGTTTTTTGGAAGGAGGCTTAAAGATTAATTTTCGTCCATCATTGGGACAATCCTGTGTGTTCCCTAAAGATTGTTCACTTCATTCGAGAAACTCGTTGATAACCCTAGGAGTCTCAAAAGCTGGTCAACGATGATTGTGATGCTACGATGGTAACTTTTAAGCTTATTCACTGAATATACAAGGACAGTAATATCTCCATCCTGTAACATTCGATTTCCTTTTTCTGGCTCAGATACTAACAAAGCTGAAAACTGGGGAGTTTCAATGAATGCGTCGATACCTGAAATTACGAAAAAACAAATAAAAAACTACTTTTTAACATAAGAAGCCAAAATACAAGTCTAGAGAATACAAGACTCAGACAAAAGAGCCTTTAGGGAAAATGTAGAACGCACACATTGTGGGGAGCTGAAATGAGTGAAATGAAGGTATCTGTGGTGAAGAAACTTCCAGACCTTGTGATCGATATGGTCTCATTGAATGGAAGAAAACTGCGTGAACAGGAAACATGTGAGAATAAATGACTTGACATCCCTTTCGTTTCGATGTTTCGGCCTTGTTCCACTAAGTGTCAAATAAGAGGAGGGTAAATTTAATTAAAGATAAAGCTTAGAAGCTCTTGCACTTCTGGAATCTTTCATGCAGATATGGTAAAAGGAGACATGATGTGAGGACAATGATATTGTAGGAAATTCTCAGGCCACACCTCAGGAACCCGTAATGTATTAGAAACCTAAGGTTGGTAGCAAACATAGCTTTACTCTCGTTCAGCATCCAGAATGTGTGAGACAGCCTTAGTTGCAGACCAATGGGCCTTGAGCCACCTCTGATAGAACTTTTTTGTAAACATTTTTCTATGAGTACAAATTGCATGCGTCATGAGTGGTTGTATCATTAGGAGAGTAATCAGTTGTTACCTCCCTTAAAATCTGCTTTAGGAACAGACACAAGTTTTTTGGGGCAGGATGTGTTCTCAACGTAAGGTTCCATGTAATTTTAAAGGTTTAAACACGTTTTGCTCCAGATAGGAAAACAGCACTTAGGCGACTTGTCCTCCAAGCCCGTCAAATGAACGTTTAAACTTCAAGGGACGTGAGGTTACCGCAAAAGAAATAAGCCTAAGAAATCAACGTAATGATGGAGAAGTACTTACTATTCATGGTAGAAATGGCAAAAGGGAGGTCCCAATTAAAAAAACACTAGTAACTAAAACTTATTCATCACGAAGGTACTTTGAAGACGCGTCCAAAACTCCAAAACTAGCATTGAACAAAGAAAAGGCGCCATCTCAATATTCACAACATCGACTTGCCTCTTGATCAGCAGATCGCAACTTTCGGCAAGCCCGAATTTTGAAAGTCTTGGCAACAATGCCATCATTCCCCTCCAACGGTTTCCTGACGAAGAAAATGAAGAAGTAAAAATGTTGTGCGTCGCGTAGGAAGAAGTAAAAAATGCTGTGCGTCGCGTGGAATTTCGATATATCGAAGTTCGGCGCGCGACACACCATTTGAGGTAATTCCCGTAATTTCCTGTGCGCTACGCGTAATCAGTAAAATATCGAAATTACTCGCAACGCACAACATTTTCCGTGAATCACTCAGAATTCCCTGTGCTGCGGAGATTTACTGTGTCGCGCGTGTATTTTCCTGTGTTGCGCACGCGTTTTAGGTTTGGTCCCTAACGGCGTTCCATAGTGGACTCTTGAAATTAGCTTCATGAGCGTAGCGTCAGATGCGAATCTATTTGCTTTCGATATTAGGCTTCCCGAAAATTTCTTTTGGAGGAAATGAAATTGTCAATCTGTAGTTACAAAAGGAGTCAACGTATTATCAGTTTCTACACAAACTTTCCTTGAAACAAATACGAGGAGTATACATTATAACAGTGGCGTGGCGTGCTTTGTGATAAATCCATTGATCTGCCATTTAAACCTGCGGAAAAGAAACGAGTAACAGGGTGTTCGCAACGACCACCTTAATACTCGATTCTTTACCATGGTTTTCAATGGGGAATATCGATAATCGATCATTTATGCTGCGCCACTGCAGTTTAATAGAATGAAATGTATGATTAGAGTGAAGTCAAATCTAGGAAGGAGATGGAGAAGAGGAAAAACCTGAACAAGAAGGAGAATACACAGAAAATGAAAAGATCCGAGTCTTGGTCTGTGAGACTATGGAGCTAGGATATCAGCGAGGGATGAAATAGTGATAGACTTTGTTAATGACTTTTTAGAGAAGAACAAATAAATTTTTCAAAGTGGTATAACTACATCCAATTGGAATATTCAAAATTTGGATCCAGCATGGGCGGGATAAATCAGAGTCTCTGAAAAGTTCCGTTCTATACGGTATATTCAAGCCGTGATGAATCTAAATTTGTATCGGTACTTTGTCCCTTCAGCAACCAGAGATCGATAAAATGTAAATACGAGTACTACTGAGATAGTGAACACAGCAGTGAGTGCAAAAATGAAGATTAGAATGAACGGGCTCAGAAGCGTCTGACCAGAAAATTTTATGAGAAGAAACCTCCGTTCTTCGTCAAATTACCACTAATCATCCGCCAGACACTTAGAAATCGTTGAAATAATCAAAAATCGATCGATTACATTTCAATTACACAACACTAGTATCATTCATTTTCATGTTAGGCAAGACAGCCGTAAGTGCTATCTTCCGCATGCTTTCGTGCTCGCGTATTGGACACACAGCTGACACATTTTCAGATAAGAAATTGGCAGAGGAGGGCGACACTTTATTTGAGAGCACTGTTTTCATTGGCTCTGTGGAGGACTGACGTCACTTGCTGCCGTCTTGCCGAAAAATACGTAATTTGTGGCGCACTTGCGGCTTTCCCATATCGACGGTGTAAGTCGGCAATCACATAACTCGGTTTGCGACGTAGCAGACTTCCATTCATACTGTATTTTTTAAACGGAAAACTACTCGATTCTTTAGAGCGGCCGTGAATTTCCTTCTCTGGGCGAAGACAATTCTGCAAAAACTTAAAGAAATAATGTCAATATGCTATCCTCCAAAAACATAACGTGGAGGCGGAGATTTTCAGACACCGCAAACGAAATATGCGTGATTGCGGACGTACGCTGTCGATATGTCTCGTTCCCACACAATTAAAATGAATTTTGCGGCAGCTATTTCAGTGGTTTCACCTGCAAGAGATTAAACGAATTTGGAAGGAAACTCGATTTCGGAAATTTGACACTTACTGATCTTTTCGCTTTCACGACAGAGTATGCGGTCTTTTTTTTTTATCGTTTTTTGATTTCGAAAAAAATCACCGATTGACCCCGATTCGTTGTGGAAAGAAAGCTTCGATTATTCCTCTCCGAAATGGAGCCACGGAAAAACTCGCCGAGAAGCAAAAGCAATGGAGATTCATTAAAGATATTATCAGTCGCGAGCGGCAAAGCCCAGCGAGCTCCACGACGGCGGGATGAGTTAGAGACTGCGGCTACTCAGTAATTGAAAAAAAGCTGAGCGAGGAATAAGAAAAAAAAAAAAAAAAAATAAGAAAAAACGCGGAGAATACGAGGCGACGAAGGGTAGAAGGAAATGGAATGGGCGAAAGGGGGTGGGGGGTTGAGGCACGGTGCAAAGCCATTGGAGTCGGGCGCTCGGCGTAATGAGAAATGGCGTGACAGGTCAAGGAGTTGAGCCGGTGGCGGCCGATCAAGGAGCGCATGTCGACGCCGCGCCGCGACTCGACGGAACCAGATGTAAACTGCAACGCAGGGTCGAAGAGAGTGCGTTCGCAGAATGCGAGAATGGTGATGTTGCATGTGTGAGGGATTTGCGATTTGACCATTGATTCTGAGGTAAAAGTTCGCGAGAAACACGATGGTGCCACTGGTTTCCTCTGAAATCAACTCCCAAGCTCAAAAAAAGCTCTCAAGTTGAGCCCAAAATAGAGGGGATATCCCACCCTACCCTGAGAGTCCACCTCTATATCAAAACAAACTTTCCATGGAAAGATAGGGAGCAAATACATTGACAGGGCTGCCACTTTATTTGGGGACTCCAAAACTGAGAACACAGCAACCCTGCTAATGTATTTGCTCCCTATCTTTGCATAGAGAGTTTGTTTTGATGTAGAGGACTCTCAGAATAGCATGGGATAGCCCCTCCATTTTGGCCTCACTTTGAAAGCTTTTTTTGAGCTTGGGAGATGATTTCAGAGAAAACCAGTGGCACAATCGTGTTTCTCGCGAACTTTTGCATAAGAATCAATGGTCAAATCGCAAATCCCTCACACATGCAACATCTCCATTTCGACGGATCCAATCCAGAGATGGCAAAAGGAATATCAAAAGGCTCGAATAGATTTCACGAAATTTGAAATTGGTAATTTTTCCGGAATTATTACACGGAGAGAAATTTCAACACAAAAGTTTGTTCAATGGAAGAAAAAAACAAGCGGGAAAGTTCTAATACGTGGGTATTAGAGAAGCGCTCAGCGGTGAGCGCAATTTTAATGAGTCCCAGATTTAATTTACTACCTATTAACTGAGTATGTTAAAATTTGCAATAATTAAAACATCTAAAATTGTGCTTCCTCCCCCCCCCCGAAAAAAATCCAAGATCCATAAGAAAAATAGTGATCCATTACTTAAGTACCGAAATATTAATACATAAAAAATCCTCGATTTCTCATAAAAACAGAGAAAACTATTACGGCTCCAAAAAAATAACTTTTCTAGATCATTTGAAGAAAATGTATCAAAGATGAACGTATCACTTAACGAGGCCAAATTAATTGTTTTAATGATGCCCTAATTGGACACGTAAAAAATATTATAGGTAAATAAATGAACGAAATATAAATATTAATAGGTAAATGATGAGACAATAAACGAAATCAATCAACTGCAACTGATTGTGAGTACTGAAGGTAACTTTTCGCGAATCGAAGGCACCATG
>NW_017547619.1:212926-239492 GCF_001854935.1 Bemisia tabaci | reverse complement strand
GAGCGTGTTTGAAGATACGTAGGATAGGAGCCGGTGAAGTGCATTATTGCCCTAAATAAGCGAGCGTAACAAGCTCTCGAAATCCATCCATCATCCCTGACGTACCGCCGACCCGCGCCCGACCACTCGCCAGATCTGAAATCACGGGGGAAAAAAAACTACAATCATTCACGACTTCGTGCACTGAAAGCTCAAGAGGCTGCACCCGCGATGGGACTCACCTTTCGCGCGGCTAGGCAAAACCTCCCCCCCCCCTCCCATAATCACCGTCTTACCGCATTTTCCGCGGGCCGTTGGCAATTATTGGGGAGAATTTCCTGCCTACTACTTATTTTAGTACTGACAATGTGTTTCTGTACGTTTGAGAAACGGAATTAGTGGCGCGACATTGTGAACCTTGTAAAGTTACAAATTTTCATGTTGCAGCAACACGACAACAACAACCAGCTGCAACAACAAGTAGTCAATGAGATTATCAATTTCCCATGCTATTTTCCCCTTTACTTACAGCCATTTTCAGTGTTGAGCGTGTTCCTGAAATAGAGTCTACTTGGATCTGTAAAAATTTGATCGCCACAGTTCGCCTACCAACGTGACATTAGCGGTGAAAAAAAAAGGGTTAAGCGGTACGGTCATAGTTGCGGTAAAAAACAAAATCGAGGTTTGTCTGAAATGGCGTTTGGCAACCCTACGTTTGCTTAATGACCCCCTTGGCAAACCTGGCATAAGTCTTAAAAAATTCGGCAAACCTTTTCCTTGAACATGCCCCCATGCTAAAAGTGTGCGAAACTGAAACCACTTGAAGAGTGCAAAAGAGTTGATTTCATCACAACTGTGCAAGAGTGCAATTTAGCAAAACTATGCGCAACTGTAGCGCAGCCCTCTCCACTTATTTCCGGGATTTCCTGAGAGGCATCGTAAAGTAAGCCGCCCAGAAGTTTACGCGTTGCGTCCGCGAAGACGTTTTTACAACGAACATGACTACGCTTTTCGGTGGCGGCGTGGATCTCGGCCATTTCTCATGCTCCCACATTCGAACGGGATACAGATTTAAATTACTTAGACCAACCGTCCCAAGTTGTTGCCTCTTCGGATAGCGTTCGCATGAAAAAATCTATTACATCCACTCCGCTCACACTACGTTGCAATGAGCATCAGACCAAGTCACGCTGCTAGGGCAACTTCCGAGATCTTTCGGTGCAGAGAGCATGTGTGACGAGGCTTGCGATCTCCAGTTTATGATGCAAATAGGGTGATCACCGCATGACTCGCGTTCCGATCTCTATGACAGAAACATTATGACAAAGCCTATGATCCTCGTTCGACATTGGGCGTCGGTGGTCATGTACTAACGAAAGAACTAAACTGCGATTCTTGGTAAATTGGTCATTTTCGGTGATTCGATATGATCGGAGGGAAACAAGCTTACTTTGAATGGTAGTTGTAATCCTCACCGGCATTTCACTTCTATCGATGTCACCATGTCCTAGAATCCTCGAAGTAAAACTTATAATTAATTGGAGGTAATTCGGCTGATAAGATTATGGACTTAACAGTAGGAATAATATGGATATTTTAAGTTTATAAAGAAAATAACAAAAAAAGAGAGAGAAAAATCGATTTGTTACGCTGAACCAGCATGCGCCGACAGCTGGTAAGTGTATCCCGTATGGTGACTTTTGGACGCCAGTAAATCACATTTGTGGACCGAAAAAATTGAATGCCATTATTTTATTACACTCTGAATCAAATAAAAGGAGAGTTAATTAAAATATGGGTAAACAAGGCTAAAAAATTATTAAAACACTAAATGGCAGGACGTTTCGAGCTGTTACCAGCTCATTTTCAGCTGCAAAAACACATTAAAACAAGTCAAAAATTGAGTGGCGACCTGACCCGAGCCGTTATCACGTAACCACTGGAATTCAGTACCGAACATCCGAGGCAGACATGTGCAGACCTGGGCATTAGGCAGACTAGTGCAGCTGAAAATGAGCTGGTAACAGCTCGAAACGTCCTGCCTTTTAGTGTTTTAATCATTTTTTAGCCTTGTTTACCCATATTTTAATTAAATCTCCTTTAATTCGTATATTCCGGCTATGTTTTTTGTGCTTTATCGTCTCTGAATCAAATAGAGATTGTAATAATGGACGGGGGTGAATTTGACGACGCTATTCAATTAATAAACTGCCAAAGAACGATGCGTTGCAATATATTTTTTATGGGAAAGTTCGTGATTGGTCGAGGGTAGTTTGATAACATCTGAATGCTCATATATACTTGTTTTCCTGTAAGCACGACGCGACGGTACGGAGAATGTGCTCCGCGACACCCACCAGAAAGGTATTCCAGCAGCACAGCACTAGGGAGAGAATCTACTATTCCTTTCCGGAAATCCTTCTTGTTTTTTCCGTCGTGGCAGCAGGCCGCGAAAAGACGCCTGGCCTTCCGCAACCGCGAGAAGGTTCGTTGTTTCATTTAAGATTTCGGAATTGGGCCTTGAGAAAAAAATACGGTTTCGATGTTTCAAAATGTCTGTCCTATTTCATTAGTAGATATGACCCGTTCGTTAATGAGTAACGTGGAGAGCTCGTAATTAGATTATAAGCTCCTAGAGATCAATTCTATGTACATGAAAGGACGAACTCATGGTTTAGTGCTCATACCCCAGGCGTCCACCGCGTACGAATACCCTTTCGGAAATTCTGTTGTTTACTGTTTTCCGAATAGCTTCGGCCGTTATAAACAAATGAGCATGGGTCTCTAACGTAAAACTAAAAAGCACTTTCTAGGGGTAGGTTTGAAGTCCGCTAAGAACCACTGAGGGGTTTGATATCGCTACGTCAACCCCTGACGGCACACGACAAGCCTCATCGACGAGAGATGTTTTTTTTGGTTATCCTACTTGCCGCGGATATGAAAAAAGGATTAATTATGGGTCTCTGAGAACACCGTAAGGATTTTGCAGGCCTGTTTAGAGAATTCACATAATTTACTATCCGTATACTCCAACTACTATTTCAAGGTACTATTCAACTATTTCAAGGTATAGTAAGAAAGATATTAGCATTATCATGAGATATTACAAATCAATTGTACTCATGAGATATTGCAGTGATATTGCTATTGCAGATATTGCAGTGATAGACTGTGATATATCTGTGATATTGCAGTGTTAGACTTAAACAGAAAAGACAAATTGATGGTAAATAATGTATCGGACAAGACCACGCTAGTGATTACCCACACTGGAAAAAAAACACATTGGATCTGGAGTCCAGACTCTTGAAAACATTGACAAGAAAAAGGACTCTTGATTCAATCAGATTTAAGCTTTAATCAAAAGGAAATCCGCTCAAATTAAGAGGCTTGGTTCTTGATTTAAGCTTAAATCTGATTGAATCAAGAGTCCTTTTTCTTGTCAATGTTTTTTTAGAGTCTGGACTCTAGATCCAATGTGTTTTTTTTTTTTTCCAGTGCAGTTGAATGCTTTTAAACTACTTCAGAAGCTAGATTTCCAAAACCTTAGGTTGGCTCAACCAGTGCTCCCACCCCCCCCCCCCCCTCATTTTTCGTTATTTACCGATTAAATCAGTTGTATAAGTAACGATTTTACGATATTTCTTTCCGTTATAGAATTTAGAAAGCCAGAAACTTGGATACCTCAGCATCGTAGTATTTCTAATAATATTTCATTTTTTATAGAAAAATTGTTGCATGGAACAATTTGCAATGTTCACTGACTTTTCATGTCATCATTTGTGGTGCATGAGGTCAATAATTTGGCTGAATAAAGTACTAGAATCGAAAAATTAATGTTAGATGGCTATGGTGTTCGATTTTTTAATGTTTTATCAAAATTGTAAATTTGACATGATATTTTCGATCTCCGTTCATGAGGGAGGGATTTTTCATGTAATTTTTCGAATCAGTTTATAAAGGAGGGCGGTGCTGCATATGTACCGTCCATCCGAAATTTTTCGTGTAACTTCTGAAGTTGTCATTGCATTCGTGCGGCCGAATGTGTGAGACGGCATGCTGGCGCATTCTCAGACAAATGTTATCTTGTGATAAATCACCACAGCTTAAATCTCTTCAGCAATATTGAAAACGTACCTGAACCAAGTGCATTGTGGTATCCCTTTTATTCACAAAACCAAGCACTGAAGTCTCACAGAACTTAAAATCACTTGGGTATAAAAATACAAAATAAATTTAAAAAATAAATAAAAAAGTAAAAAAAAAAAGAATAGAAATTACTGCAAAAAACGATCCAAAATTTTATCTTGGGAGAGGCCCTTCGGTAAATGGGCAAAAGGTGAACTTGACGGAAACCGAGCTCGGGACACGGCGAATTTTTTCAAGCTCGTTCGCACGAGGAGCAAAATTTCACAGTTTGGAGCCCGACACGAATTTTCATTTTGACGATTTTCGAGTCACAACCGTAGCGGGTCATACACGGACGAACGCACACGCGGCGAGAAGTCTCGCACGGCCAGCACAACCGCACAGAGGCCGTGAAAGCGACAAGAACGAGGGCGACCTCAAAAGATGAAAGATTGGCCAGATGAAGGGATGGAGTTATCCGGGGAGGCGATGTGAGAACTGCCGCTGACCAGGGCACATGAAAGGGATAATGTAAGAGGGTCCGCGGACACGGCGACGCGCTCACCGCAGGGACTGGACCGCCAACTGCAGCCGACTGGATCACACCGCGTTGCGCCGCTCGCTTTCAGCCGCGCCCGGCAGAGGACGCTCCATGACGGTGTGCTCACCCTTACCCGAGACACCGCGCAACAGCAGCTCTCCTGTCTTACGGCAGAGGGCACCACTGCAGCTATGAGAGGAGTAAGTGCCAATTTTACGGAATGGAGTTTCCTCCAAATTCGTCTTATCTCTTTTAGATGAAATCGCTGGAAAAGCTAAAAATTTGTAAGACGATTTTCCTGTATTTTTAATACATTTTTTACTTCTTTCATGCGCTGCTTATGCTCCGTGGGCACAATACGTAGGCACGAATATTTGTATTTAAAGGCTGTGGTTGGAGTTCGCGATAACCTCATATTCTAGGCATTTTTCTTTTCTCATTACAGGACATGTGAAGAGAGTTTAGGAGAATTTACGCGATACCTTCCGACGAAAACTTCTTCCCATCAAGAGGACCAAGAGTGGTGATGCACGAAAAGCTAAAGACAATTGGCCTTGTTTTGGCGCAATGGAGTTCCTCCGAGATGTAATCGTTCCTAAACGGAGTTCAGGAAATGTTCCTACTGAGGTTGGAAAACATAAAATTGGAGCTCCCGACTAATAGGTTCAGTGAAAAACAACTCGAAAAAGAAGACGATGCGGATACTCAGTTTGCATAAACCAATGCAAGAACTTTCATCCTTGGAGAGGATGAAATTTAAAACTGACGTCATGCATTTATTGCGCTGGTTACGTAAAATCAGAAGATTTAATTGGAAATACAAAAAAGGCCAAAAAATTGCAAGAAATTGATAAAGGAATGTTTTAGTTCCATTTGGTTATGTTCTTGTAGGAACGTTCTCCTATTCTTCAGGTTATTTCGGACTTTCACCTCAAGCCTTTGCCAGTCTTGTCACGATTAAGGGGGTTGTTCGCCATGGTTATAGCGAGTTTAGATTGAGAGAGATTGAGTAATTGTTCGAGATGACTGTTTGTCGTGGTCCTTGTGGTTGCTGTGTACTTTAATGTACTTAATTGTACTTTAATTCTTGTTGTTGTTGAAATTTGCGAATACATACTGGGAATTCATTGTAAGTGAACTGTATTATTTCTTTTTATTCATCATTGATTGATTCTTTGCTGCTTTGGGTTGATGCTAAAGATAACCTCATATTTGTAGAATAAAACATGGAGAAACAGGGGTCCACTTCGCTTGAAAGTTTTCCGACTCCATTCACAACGATTATCAGGTTGTCATCACGTCAACAATAGGAGGGTAGCTTATCTAAGCTAATGGAAACCATCAAGAACTGAATCCTAGGAAGGTTTATTATTTGAAATTAAATCCGCTGGTGATCTTGAAAATGCCATATCAAAGCGAATGGAAAAAATGACAAAATTAGGTCTATAGTTTCAACCAGTGAGTACCATCATCAACTCTAAAGAATTAATTTCGCATGTTGTTGTTAAGACACTTCGTTATACTGTGCCAAGACCAATGGAAGCGTTTGACGTATACTTAAAATTGTTCTTTGTTTTTGGAGTACAATACCCGGTTGAAAGTATCAATGCTTTTACATTTATCCAAAAGTACGCCTACCAAATTCCGGTGAAAGAAGCAGACGTTTCCACTTCAGTTAAAACACTAGCAGTAAAATTGAAATAATAAGTGCTAATGTTGATTTTTAAAAATTATTTTTACTTTTGACTGATCTCGATCATTGGTTTCTCTATCAGTATGGATTTTATAACATGGAAGCTGCACTTCTTAGTGAGGGCGTCAAAATTCCGAGGCAGCGAGTCAGGATTATACTCCGCGCAATAGACCTTGAAGGAACTGAGCTCAGGCATCCGAAGTTGAAGAAACAAAAAAGGGGGATTTATTCGGTGCCGGGGACCGTGTTTGTGTTGTAAGTAATATTCTTTGGTTCTTAATTTTCTTTTAATTCTTCATTTCACCAGAAGACTTAGATGGTGACTTGCTGATTAGTCATTGTCAAAACTCCTTTCTGCGTAAGGCCAAAATCCAATATAATTAGTAGCGACACAGTTAAAAGTTGTACAAATCACCGTTGTACAAAGGTAGATGATTCATTGAACCAAGAGGAAGTTACATATCTCTGACCAGTGACGTTTTTCTGCCGAAAAAGAAGGCCAAGAAAGTTAAATCAGCGAAAAGTGAGATAATTTCTGTAGAAAATTTAATTTCAGTGAAGCGTGCCTGTGTTCAGTCCTTTAGAATTGATGCCAGAAATTACACAAAAGATCGTCTAATTTTCATCATTGCCAATCAATGTGAACCAGTTTCACCAGTATTGTTCAATGCTGTGCAATCGCCGAACACATCCATCCTTTCACGAGCATACGCTAATTTTATGCGAGAAAAGGGACTCGGCTTTGGGGTCACTAAGGAGCTATTTTTCCTTGCGCTATAAGAATTAAGACAGTCCGATCTCTTGGAATAGCCTCTGAATCGCTTTTGCAGCAGCACGCAGAGCCGTTGAATGATTGTTGCGTTTGACATCATCATTAATATAAACTTCGAAGGATTCTGCCTTTTTCTATTTCACTCGAGGGGAAGTGTCCCCTCCCGGACTCTCTTCCCCACCCGGTGACTGACGCTGCGCTGTGCTGAACGGTTCAGCCTGAACCTTTCCCCTACGTCTGACCGTTCCCCACTCCTCTGTCAATCGAACCATATGCCACCGCTTACGTATTGTCGCTCGCCCACCCAGGTACCTACCGGCCAGCGGTCAGTTGATGATAAATCTCGCTCATGCTCCTACGCAGCTACGCATTGATTACCTACGCCAGCGAATTACTTTCCAAATAATTAGAATTTCTTCGATAATAGTTTTCTTTATTTATTCGACGGTATTTTTTCTCTGTTCTACTGTGATTTCCTTGGTTCTCTACTGTGTTTGACTGTGTTGAAATTTATATTAATACTCACACGGAGAAAAAACTTCGTGCATGGGACCCGACGTTGAGATCATATGAATCTCTTAAAACTTGAGGTCCAGCTGCCGAAATTCGGGTCAGAAATCTGAAACACTTCGGTATGCACCGAGTACTTCAGATGTGTGACCTGAAACCTTCGGTATATACCGAACTACTTCAATTGTCTGACCCGAACTTCGGCAGATGGACCTTAACTTTTCGGATGCGTGATCCGAAAACTTCAGAGATCCATATGATCTCAGCTTCGGGTTCCATGCACAAAATTTTTTTCTCCGTGTTTCCTTTTAGGGGACGCAACTAAAATTTCAGTAAATTTTTTCAGAAAAGTAAAAAAAGTGGCTAACAATGGTTCCTCACCTTCTCGTGGTGTTGGCTGTTTTACTAAGTGGGAACCGTCCTTAAGATATAGTCTATTTCTTGCCCTGCCATTATTATTCTACAAGTTAATTGTGGAGTGAGAATTTCATAATGTTTTCTATGAAATCTTCAAAAGATAGTGATTAAAAATTTGCAACTACTATAAAATCCGAATGCCGAATGTCACTCGCGTAGCGAGTGACCGGGGGTCCAGGGGGCGTAGCCCCCGGCTAGGCGTGACGGGCGCGCGAAGCGCGCCCAGAACGGCTAGTAATCACTACACATCAAACAGAGGAATTTATGGGCATCAAGATCATCAGGAAAGGGGAGAAAGTTAGGCAAAGTTTAATGTCTCATTGTGATTGCGGCGTTGAATATCCAAGCTCATGTTTTGGTCTCAACCGGGCTTGCAAGGTTTCACGCTCACACAAGATATACAACAAACTCCCTAGATATATTAAAGAAATTGAAGAGAGAAGCACCTTCAAAAGAAGAGTAGATAAATTTTGTAAGGAGAATGTATTCTATAGTATTGATGAATATTTAGAGTAAATTATGTATATTAGATTTATAACAAGTTTTACTTTGACTTTGTAATCTTTTGTTTTAAATCAAAAGAAACAATAAATTATTATTATTATAACACGAGTAGACTACAACAAGGTCAGGATAGGGTTCAGTGACAATGGGACCACCCATAAGTCTGACATGGCTCTTGCAGCAGTGCGACTACAAATGAACATAGTCGAATCAACTCATACATTATCTGAGTACTTTGCACATTTTCAGAATGAGCCAGGGTATGTTCCCTCAGTATGCTACGGCCCAGGCTGCTGCTGCAGCAGGGGTTAATGCAAATGGACCAATCACACCTGATACACTCACATTCATTGCTCAGAAGCCAACAGGACTCATGGAGCATGTTATATGCAGACAGAGTGGTACGTTCAAGGTATGCCTTGTTCAGAATTTCTGGACCTTCATTCAGGGGCTCAATTTGACTTCGAACCCCTTGAAGCCCGATTTTCTGGAATATGTCAAGACCACGCTGAGGACAAGAAAAGTGATCCATGCTGCTGTTTTTGTTTCGTGTTATTTTGTTATTCGTTCTTTTGTTATTTTTGTTTCTTTTGTGGCAAAGTTCTATATGAAATTGGACCCGAAAGCAGGAAGGGCATCTACTGTGGTTTTTTTTTTTTTCATTTTAAAGAGATTCACTATTAAATGCTCACATTGTTATGCCTCCTCATCAATGGACACGAAAGCCGAGGTTGCGTGAATTCTGATTGTGGAGGTTCTCGTGCCTTTTGAAAAGCCACCTTACGACAGGAAAATCCCCGGAGTTTTTGAAAATAAGGAGAAAACTACCCTTAGTTAGTGTCCAGAGGACTGCAGCGATGTCCACTTGATTTGCCGGTTTTGGTTGTAAGTCACGTAAACGCATCCGAATTAGTATCATTATTATCGTCATTTCGTCTTACGGCTGAAGGTTCGACAAAATTTTCCGAAAAAGTATATTTTGTTGATCATTATATATGGTTTTTTATGGTATATTCTTTTGATGCGTTTTACTATCGTTTTTAATTTAATTAGGTGTCAACGCCGAAAATGATTAAGGTGATTCCAACGCTCTTTCTTGATGATACTGGTGATGCGGATTGTATAGCCTGCCACGTGACGAAATTGTCGCGAGCGTTCTCACGACAAGCGGATATGCTCTCGTGCACCACGGTTCGGGAGAACACCTGACTTTCGTCCTATTGTGTTTATCTTATTAAATTGTATCCAAAATGAATCTCTACTGGGATAAACGCGGTTCTTTTAATGAACTGCTAAGTCAAGACGCAACTCGGAAGTTTTGTTATTAAATTTTGGTGTTTTTGTTATCATTTTTCCTGCTTTTCTGTGTGTTTTTTCACAATTCTTGATCTCCCACGTCGACGTTAATTCAAACCCGTGAATCTCGCGTGGCCTCATCCGCATCAATCGTGAGAAGCGATCAACCCAATTGAATTATCCCACTACAATTTTGTGAAAAACTTTGTTCGTTATGTTTCATTGGATTTAGTGTTAACAGTCAAGAATCAGACATTACCTCCTGACTTTTCCGCAAAAACTCGCCGACGTGTTATTGTTTACGTTATAGACACTAACAAGGCCGGTTTGCTTTTTTGTGTTTCCAGACCACCCTGGTCCCGCAGCCATGGCTTCACCAGTCGTTCTGCCACCATCCCCTGACCAATCTGACTAAAACTTAAAACTAAATAGATGTAATCCCAACAACCACCGTTTAATTGAATCAACATTGAATCCACACGGATTCAACACTTCCACATTCAACATTCCATATTGAATCAATGTTGACCGTGTAAGCATCCCATCTGCCTTTGTATGAGGTTTGCATCGATGCTATAGATTGGAGAAAACTTCATTTTGGATTTTCCGGAGCACTCTAAGCTTGCCTTATCGTAATTTTCTCTGTTTTCTACAACTTATTACCGACACTTGTTACCATTTATGCATTCCTTTTCATGATCCTTTATGTTATTTTTTGTGATATCGCGTATAAATCAGTTCGAATTGTTTTAGTGCCAAAAATGGATTATTATGGTGGCACGTGCGTTTTTTGCGATAAGACACTGAGTCAAGAAGTCACTCAGAAACTTGCGAAAAAAGGAGCGAACACGATCAGAGAGGTATATGTTCTCGTTTAAAAATAAACAATGTACTCGTAGATGTGGGCCAACGTATTCATTTTTCGTGTAGAAAAACATTTATCGATGAAAAAAATGTTGCTGTGGTGCACACCACAGCCGACTTGCCCCCTGAGGCCATCACGTAGCAGAATGCATCCACCAAAAATACCCACCGACCTTGAGTTGGGGCGCAAGCTTGCTGATCGGCTCATTAGGCCGAAGCGCCCCAAGCTCGGTCGATGGATATTTAAGGTAGGAGTGGAGGCTCAGGGGACAAGTTCAGCATAGATTCCTCGAGCTCGACTCCCTGGTCGAACGCGCTGGAGTGACGTTATTTGTACGATACATCTTTTGTTGACTTCATTTGTCGAGGTGCCGGGCCACCCTACGCTCCGCATAGGACCCCCGCATCACACTGGTGGCAGCGAAGACTTCGATCACCCACGCTACCGAGGAGATTCAGCCAAAGATGACTACCCTAAACGTAACCGGGTGAGTCGGGAGCTAGTCTCCACTATTTTTACTCTGTGAAGTGCAATTCTTTTCATTTATGTTATTTTTATGTTTAGAATTAAGCATCTCATGTTTTTGTGTTAGATTAAGTTGAAATGAATAGGTTGATTCAAATCTACCCTCTAGTAGAAAGCATCATATATATAGATGCGGACATAAAAAATAATAAAAGTGCTAGTTCTATAATTAATAGTTTCGAGCATACAATATTTAGGAGTATTTACGCTTCAGAAGAAGAGAAAAAATTAGTAGAAATTGCAAAAGAATTTTACGTACTTTTAGATGTGCATGACACAAAATTAGGACAAATAAAAGAATTCATTGATTTCTGTTACCTGATAGGATTTGAGTTAATCTTTAAATAAGAAAATCATAAATTGAGAGAACTAAGATATTTATTCTCACAAAAAATTAAGAGACGGAACAAAAATGTCGAATGCGATAACAGCCCGAATACCACAGCGGGGCAACCTGCAACAAACAAGCAACAAGACAAATTAATCACAATGATGCTTGAAAAAATGCCGCGGTATTCAACAAAATCTTATGAAACTATCGATTTATTCTTTAAGGAATTTGAAGAAATTGCAACACTTGCGAAGTGGTCAGATTCCATGAAATTTTACTTTTGCAAAACAAAATTAGGAATCGATGCAACTACCTTTTTAAAACAGCATCCCCAATTAAAAGTAGAGTACGAAACACTGAAATCCCTTTTAACTAAGAGATACGAAAAGGAAAAGGATGAGGCACTTGAAAAAATCAAATTTTTCAGTAGGGAACAGCAAAAGAATGAGACAGTAAGAGAATATGCAACTGCCTTAACGAAATTAGGTTATAAGAGCAAAGAAACAGGAGCCGATGAAGCAGAAGAAGCTACTTTACAAAAACAATTATCTGAGCAGTTAAAAACAATTTTTTTAAAGGGCTTGAATGACAACTTAAGGCGATTTGTAGTAGTACGCAGACCTAAAACATTCGAAGACGCAGTCAATGACGCGGCCTTCGAGGAAGATCAAATTATGCTACGTACTTGCGCGTTTTGCCATAAGCATGGGCACCTAGAGTCAGCGTGTAGACTAAAAATTAATCAGACAAATGCAATTCATGACGCTCCTGGTTCTAGCTCACAATACCAGAATAGGAAAAGCCTCCCCAATAACTATAGAATACCAAGATCAAACTATAGAAATACAGCCCCGAGCAGAGGTTCGTCTCCAACCCCTATGTATAACAGGGATAGGCAACCCGCAGCTCCCAAAAATAACTATGAGAGTAATAGAGGATATTACCGTGAAACACCCCCGCGAAATAATTATTATAGAAACGAAACCCCTCGCGGAAATTACAGCCGAAACTTGTATTCTCGCGACAGTACTTTCCGAAATAACTATTCGCGCAACGAGCAAAACCGCGAAAATACAAGAAATTCCCCGAGATATGAAGACAGAAAAACTCCCCAGCAAACATCCTATCGCGAGCCCGAGAGACAAAATAAAGCTGAAATCTCAAACTTGCCGAATACAAAACCTGCAAATACCTACTATAAAGGAAAAAATTTTCACTAAGCCCCACGGCTAGTGGGGCAGAAATACTAAAACCCCATAATAACGAAACACCCCGTAACTATGAAATACCTTTTGAGAGAAATGAGTTAGGATACATTGCGACCTTTAAAATAAGAAATGTAGAAAGCCCTCTAAAACTATTAGCTAGGATCTGCGGTGAGCATCCTGAAAGGTAATAATCTATGTCACATCACGCAAGAACAATTAATTAACCAAAATAAAAGGGTTTACCTTACGAATATTAGCCAATCACGAGTACTAACAGAAGGAACAGTGAGCTTACCCCTAACTCATGGAAATCATACATTCCAACATGAATTCCAGGTAATTGAGAGTGATACTATCGACCCAGTGCAAGGAATTCTAGGTTTAGATTTTTGCGACAAATATAAAGCAAGATTTAACTTCCCTGAGAATAACATGACAATTTCCATTAGTGATTCATATGCCAACATTTTAAAATTTGGAACCTTCCATTCTGGATTGATACGAAAAATTCGCGCCAGAAACAGAAGAAGAAAGAAGTTTTTGGGATAAAATAAAAATAATTTTTGTATGTATAATGTAAATAAATAGGAGAACTTACCTAAAAACAGGACACGAATCAAAAATGTTGGCGTGGATGGAAAGATCAGCAGGATCATCACACCCCACAAAAAGCAGGTCCCATATTATTTTCCCGTCATCGCTGAAAAAAAAAAAAAAAAAAAAAAATAGACAATACCCTCACCACGGAAAATTTTGCGGCAACCAGCGCGAACACGGAAGAGTTGAAATTCAGATTGGTAAGCAAGTGCCATGATCACTATGAACTCGCCTTACTCCACTTACTCCTTTATATGCTTTTTGTTTTGAAATAATACAGCAACTGAAGAAATAAGATTTAGAAAAACGAGAAAGTGAGAATTACTCAACATTTTATCAATACTCACGTGCGCACATTCAAAATTAACCGGGCCCGGTAAATGATGAAATTCTTACCTTCACCGGTCGGGATTCATCAAACGAAGTAGTATCTCTTAGGTAAAACTTCACAGAATGTAAATAAAAACACATCACCACGAATAATTAAATTGTTGAGTATCACGGAAGTTTCACAGATTTTGGTAAATATCGCGGAGAATTTTTTTTAAGGAAAAATTTCACGAAAGGACATTCGAATCATCATAATTAATTCAGGATAACAGAATCAGATTTTCTCAGGGACTTGCAGGGAAAAGAAATCAATTTTGGATTTTAACATTGTCAGGAAATGTCTCTATTTGAAAGTATATGTTAATAATTAAAGTCACAGGTTTGTAAATTACATCAGCGATGTGTGATGGTGTTCAGAGAAGCTTCAGCTTCAGAAAACGCACGGATGTGCGGATGCCCTGAAAACGATGCAGAAGTTTTCGGGAAATATTCTTGTCTCTACATGAACCGAAGAATTAGAGCAGACGCAAGAATAGACGAAATTCTGAATTATGTGTAAATATTTAAGTTAAGAAAATTTATAGACTAGAATTTTGATGGCACAAAGTTCTTTGAATAGATAACTGCTCACATATCTTAGAAGTAAGTAGGATATTTTAAGAACACACCTCCAATCAAAGATAGGAGGGAAAAATTAATAAGATAATCAATTTTTATAGCGCCTTCAATGCAAAGAATACCATAATACGAGGGAAAGTAAATATGTTTTCGTCGACTAAAAAAGGAAGGAGCATCTCCAGCCCCTCATCTGAGAGCCTGGAACCCAGGGGATACTTCAATAGTTGCAGGAGTGAAAACTCCGGACTACATGAAAATGTTTAGGCGTTAATATAAGAAAGAAAACTATGATCAATGATATTTATGCATTCTTTAAATTATTTAAGCTTAGCCATTCAACAGGGATTACAAAGAAAAATTCGCGCCAGAAACATGCGTTTAATTTTAAGTTACGAATTAGCTATGTTATGGATCAAGTACCGATGATACTCATGATCCAGCGTTAAAGTCTCCGGACCACGGAAATAATCTAAAAAGATATAACGATCGTTCTTCTTACAATGTACATAAATTATAAAATCACGTTATAAAATTCTGATTGACCTCCAAAGGGCGCCTTCAATCTCATGGAATACGGTAGTCTTAAGGCATGTACTTATTTTAGATGATTAAGAAAATATAAGGGATAAGGCCTCAATATTAAATAAGCCTTCAGTCCCTGAGATACCTCCGATATACACGTCTGAAACAATGTATCAAATGAATCTCAGAGGACTAGAAATGAACGAAACTTTTAGCATAATAATTAAGATACGCCCAATGACAGGTAAATACTTTCAGGATAAAATGATATTTTACTCTTGACCGACAAAGACAGCGATCGCCGTCACACTCCCAGGAAATCCAAGAAATTAAAAGAACAAGACATTCCAGGAAGTGGGACGATGAAAACAGTCTCTGGCGGAGAAAAGTAAAACAATCTAAAAATCAACCCAGGAACTAAGTTCCATGATGTAGATATGGCAACACCGAATAGGAAAAGAAAGTGTAAACGCACGAGTAGACTTTGTCATGCCATAGAATGCAAGCGTAATTAGCAAATGCAACACTTTCTCAAGTGAACCTCAGGGCAAAAATACCAAACATGTGATAACCCAATTAATAATGTGATTCCCCTAGTCGAGCACTTCACAAAGATGAATAGTGAGATGACATGTAAAGCTCTCGGCTCAGGGAAACACAAAAAATCAATAAGGTCAACGATTGAAATGGGAAACATATTTATGTTCCAGAATCCTCCTCCTGATTGCAGCAGCGGGAGGCATAGTAAATGACCTTACGTCTGGCATAGTCTTCTTACGGCAGAAGACTTTCCTACTGAGCAACGACATCTGGAATGTCATCATGGAAATCCCTCTCCAACCATACAAAGATGCAGTCGAAAAAACATCGAAAATGATCAACACCACGATGCAGGAATCATGGGCAACAACGAATCCAGACAAATTGGCAGAACACGTCCAGCTAGAGATGGAAAGCTTCATCCTCCAACTACAGAACCTAAGGGACGAGATTAACGAACTATCGACAGAATCTCTCATCAGAGAAAAAAGGAATTTTGCGCCGTTTGGATTTATAGGAAGCTCTTTTCATTACTTATTTGGATTAAGTACGGACGAGGAAACAAGTAAATTAAATAATAAACTATTAAGCCTAAAAGCTGTAACATCCGAAAACCATCATGATATTGAGCGACAAATTTCAATTCTAGGAGATATACATAATTTTGAGGAAAAAAGTAAAAACATTATACAAGATATAGCGAAAGCAACAGAACACATAGATGAGAAATTCGAGAAAATTGCAAACACATATATCAATGAAACTAACTTTAAATTTATAATGGTGTCTAAATATTTCGATGTCTCCTTCTTTTTGAAAGAAATCCAATTTAGTATACTACAAATAAAAGACAACATTTTTAAGCTAAAAATCGCATTGCAAAGCGCCGCACACGGCACGTTAACGGAATTCCTTATGCCGAAGAGGAAATTACTGTCGGTCCTCTCAAAAATCCAGGCCCACTTACCACCCCAATACAGCTTAATCTTCCCTATTAGATCCACTCAAATCTCTAAGTTCTATAATTTAATATCTTGCCACGCAATATTGATAGATAATAAAATTCGCATCTTTCTAAACATTCCGTTGAAATCGGAAAACAGAATATTCGATTTGTATAAATTAGCGCCCTTACCCCATAACGTTAAAAATGTCTCGGTAAGCATATATATTGACCCCCCTCACCCATATATTGCAATAAGTAAGAACAAAGAAACATACCTCCCATTAGACGAGGAAGAAATAAACAAATGTCACAATAAAGCAATTATGATTTGCCCAGCGAACATTCCAATTAGGAGTTTTAAGCCAAAAACATGCATCTTTTCACTAATCAGAAATATGTCCAGCGACATCATAAACTACTGTGATAGAATTGTAACAACTAGAAATAGAGCCCCCCTTTTTTATAAACCCCAATTAAACAATATATGGATATACAGCGTTGCAAACCCCGTCACAGCAATATTGCAATGCCCAGAAGACGGTGAGAAGGTAGGCAAGCAAGTTGAGCTAGTAGGAAATAATTATACAAACATTCCGCCCAAATGTTCTCTATCGGCTGACACGTTCAGGATAGACGCCTCAGAAATATTCAACTCGATAGAAAATGGTGAGACGACTTCATTTTTCACTCCCACAATTAAAAATTTAATTTCACAGAAGGATAGCATCCTACTACACAATTTAACCAAGGACCCCACATTTGCTAAAAAATTCCAAGATTTAGTAAAGAACTCCGAGGAACTCCAGAAAGCCATTCCCGACGGAGTAAAGCTGCAGGCATTGAAATACAACATGCAGACATTCTTTGATACTCAGAAATACAAACCCGAAACATCCAACCACCACTATATAGTATATGTTACAATCTTGATCCTCGTCATAGCCATAATTGCACTACTTGCTCAAGTCCACATTATCAGACGTAACTTGCCAGAGGATAGAATTAGGGACATAAACAATGAGATTTATATGGATACCTCAGAAGACGCTTAATTGAAAAAGCGGAAACATAAGAAATACATCACATTACTTAGTTAGGAAGTAAGGGTTAAATGGATAATAATTAATATTTGGTTTTTAAATTTGGATCCCCATGAAATGCGGAAAACAAAGAGACATGGGGGCGTAAATTTTTAACTTGTTGGGAATGGATTCACCGTGTCATTGAAAATTTCTGCTTTTAGACACTTGTCACAGTCGTCATTAACAAAGTCCAGACCTTTGAAATAATTACAGTTTTCTCAGAGGAAATTTCATATCTTCATTGAATATTCATGTTATATTTTCCTACGAGTATTCAATTGTGTTATATTTCCCTACAAACATTCATTTGTTGAATATTTATGTTATATTTTTCTTTTACAAGTATTCATTCATTTAATATTTACGTTTTATTTTTCTACAAGTATTCATTCATTGAATATTTATATTTTATTTTTCTACAAGTATTCATTGAATATTTATGTATTCATTCATTTAATTTCATATGCTTTTATCTACGAGTATTCCTTTATTACATATTATTTGGCTTGTTTTTATCTATAAATGTTCATTCTATACTATATGGTCTATGTTCATTCATTGAACATTATATGTTTTGTTTTTATAAATTAATTGAATATTATAAGCTTTGTTCTTATCCATGTAAAAGTAGTACTTAAGTTCCAATTGTAAAAATAATACTTAAAACACTTTTTAAATAAAAAGACGGTTACAACGGCTAACTTCGGCGAGGGCGCCGAGCTTCAAGGGGCCCCAGGATTGTGGTGCACACCACAGCCGACTTGCCCCCTGAGGCCATCACGTAGCAGAATGCATCCACCAAAAATACCCACCGACCTTGAGTTGGGGCGCAAGCTTGCTGATCGGCTCATTAGGCCGAAGCGCCCCAAGCTCGATCGATGGATATACAGGGTTATTCAAAAGTTACGCACCACTGGCCATAACTTTAGTTCTTATTATGATANCATGCTCTTTCTAACGATGTATCACATGATGGGGGTTGCCATTTGAAATTTTTGAGTTGCCCCCCGCCCCCCCTCCCCCTGGGGGAGTGAAGAACTGAAAAGTACCTCAAAAAGTTTCCCCCTCGATATGAGGAAGGACGCCACAAACCGCAAATCGATATCATAATTAGAACTAAAGTTATGGCCAGTGGTGCGTAACTTTTGAATAACCCTGTATAAGGTAGGAGTGGAGGCTCAGGGGACAAGTTCAGCATAGATTACTCGAGCTCGACTCCCTGGTCGAACGCGCTGGAGTGACGTTATTTGCACGATACATCTTGTGTTGACTTCATTTATCGAGGTGCCGGGCCACCCTACGCTCCGCATAGGACCCCCGCATCACAGTTGCACGGAAAGGAAAACTTTTAAAAGGAGCAGAAAAAGCGAATTACTCTCCACCAAAAACTCGGTCATTATGCACTTTCGATTTTAAAAATTATTGATTTTTCTGTGGAGAACCTGGAAAGTTAGGCGACCTGCAGATGTCAACACATCAAGTTATGACGCCACCGTCGGGTTTTGATTGTTTCATAAAAGCTTGTTGTCGAAAAAGGAATGATAAGTGGGCCACCAGTGTTTTGGGCCGCATCGGTAGTTTGAGTGATTTACGAGCAGCTGATGCGATAGACCACTGTAGACCACTCCTAATCCGGGAATAATCCCACCAACCCAACCCTCAAATTCGAGTTCAAGCCCAGCGCATCAAGAAAACCTCTTCTACAACAAAGATTGCTGTGCCCCATTCATAGTACATATCACTAAGAACGATACATCAAACAACTCGGTAACCAATATTCATCCAGTGCAGATAAGTATGGAACGGCTTCCGCCCCTGTTTCTACATTAAATAGAGGGAGAAATGTTTGTTATGAAAGGCAGCCTGTGTATATTATAGGGTGTGTTACCAACTGTAAAATGAAAAATTGGCCTGTTATGTAATGTATTGCCAACCTTGTAATGCAAGATCGTTGTTTACATTTTATCATCGCTGTTCGCTTAGTGAAGTGTAGGACATTTTACCACCTATTTTCTCATGGAATAGCTTTTCTTTTTCTCTCAACCTTAGAATTATGTCTCAACGATTCGCAATGGAAATACGAATGCTTGTCCCGAACCTCCAGGCTTGCCCCTGCAGCTCCAAGTTTCAAGCAGATCCTCTTTGGTCATTGAATTTGCTGAGACAGGTGAGAATTTAAACAAAACTTCCTCTCTTCTAGCAAGAACTTCGGTCGTTTCCTGGCAAATCATTCTACTGGTAAATCACTGGTAAATCCCGGACCTCCAGGCTTGCCCCTGCAGCTCCAAGTTTCAAGGAGATCCTTTTACGTCATTGAATTTGCTGAGACAGGTGAGAATTAGAACAAAACTTTCTCTCTTCTAACAAGAACTTCGGGCGAATCCTGGCAAATCATTCCACTGGTAAATCACTCGTCTTTTAAGTCAGGACTTGATTACCTGTGCTCGGTGTACCTACTTAGCCACCTGCAACCTACTCATCGCAGGGTTGTTCGGTCATCTCATTCAACTGCCAATTGAATTTTTGGCAAAAAGTTCCTAGACATTAGATACAACTTGATGTAGGATATGGGGAAACAAATCATGTTGAAGTCTTATGTGCCAAGTAGTCTTTGTTCAGAAACTAGAGGATGAAAAACGGTGAAAAGACACATCTGAAGGACAAATTGGACATCTTAATTTTTGCAATATTTTCTGAAAACTTGCCTGACTTGATCTCAAAAGAATTTCAGAGATTAATTTTGAGGATAAGAGTAATACTTGGCCAAAATTCTAAGTAATTTTGTGCATAACTTTTTCTGTAAGAAATCTGACAAGTTTGAGAAGTGTGGGGACATAACTACTAAGCATAAATGATGCTTGTGATACTTTGGCGGGAAGGTGACCACTTGACTATTTCATGATCAACATATTTGACCGTTGCAACTGCCCTACTACTGTATATCGACGGTGTAAGTCGGCAATCACATAACTCGATTTGCGACGTCGCAGACTTCCTATCATACCTTATTTTTTAAACGGAAAACTACTCAACGGCTATTCCTTAAAACTGCAGTGATTTCTCTTCTCTATGCGAAGAAAATTCTGCAAAAACTTTAAGGAGTCATGTCAATTTGTTCTCCTCTAAAAAAAATAACATAGAGGCGGAGATTTTCAGACACCGCAAACGAGTTATGTGATTGCCGACTTACACTGTCGATATGCCTTTATTTTGAAACAAAGCAGTGAACTTAGTTGCCAATATCTGTTCCAGTGACAGTGGCTCTTAATGATCCCTCCTCCAAATATCTATTCACTTCAAACTTTCAGGTGCCAAAGCAATGGATCCAGCAGATGCTGACAGGATGATCGATCTTCGACGTCTAGGCATGCCATGGTCAAAAATCGGGCAGAGGTTTGGATTAACCAGGAAGCAAATTGGCAGATACCGGCAACGCTTTGGACTGCAGGAGCCTAATGTGCGTGTCACTGATGATGAGTTGGAGTCAATTGTTCGTCATCTGTCCTCTGAGAATCCAACTTGGGGTTCTGTAACCCTCAAAGGCTTACTCCTTGCCATGGGCATCAATGCCTCGGAGAAAAAAATTCGAGCTGCACTGCAAGTTGTTGACCCCATAAATGTTGAACTGCGAAGAAGGAGAAGGTTAACACGAAGAACATACTACAGTCCAGGATCTAATTTCCTATGGTAAGAATCCATGTAAGTAGTATAACTTAGAGCAAATATGGGCACTCTTAATACCCGCTTATATCTCTTTCTTTCAGAAGCAATTGATCAATTATAAATTCACTTATGGAGCAAATTCTTCTCAGATTGATCCCTAAAAAGCTGGCTAAGCCTCTTAGTTCCAGGTAAAGCGTGCAAAAACCTGTCCATTATATACTCTTTCGAGTATTATTTGAGATTACCTTCGGCATATTCTCTGAAAATTTTCTCATAAAAGTCTCGATGAATCCACGTCAAATTTAAGTTTAAATGTTACATTTTCGGGCACTTCACTGCTTCTTATGGCAACAGCAAGTTGGCACTGCTAGGGATTTTTATCTCAACCCAGCGTCACACCCAATTCAGCAGAAATCAACTCTTGATTAGAGTCACATACCATGTCTCTGAAAAGTTTCCTGACAATTTCATCTCCTTACATATTTTAATTGGATTTACTCCCTCGTAGATAATATTTGTACCTATCTAACCTAGCACCTTTACAAAAGTATCTTCAAAACTAGAATGATAATTTAAAAAGCTACAATTGAGAATCAAAGAAACGTCTGTATCACAAAAATTTTATTCATATGAAACCTATTGTTAGAAGAAAGAGGTAATTACTTTCCTTAAGGATCCTTCTGAAATAGCCTCCGCATGAAAAAAGGATCATATTAAACAATTAGATGCTCACTTTTATGACTTTCCAAATTCATTTCAGACAAGGTGTTCCTTGTTTCTAATCAAAACAAAAAAATTCTGAATCTTGATGCTGGGGGATCATCTAAAACTGATCATATGAAGGATTACTTTATTAACAAGTAATAGGTATTGTTTTAATTAAATAGAAAGTCTGGCAACTTTTGAAAAAAAACTCCTTATTTCTCTACCTATTGTTTTGAATGGTCAAACATATGTTTCAATAGGCTATTGCCAATCATCTTCAGCAAATAAAGTTGCAACTAGTGAAATTCCCTCGTCTAAGATGATGACCAGCTGAAACACATGTTTGAACATCTTTACCTAAAAGTAAGGAAATATAGAATTTCTTGAAAATTGTGCGACTTTCTTCTCAGAGGCTCTAAAACTTTTCTTCATATCTGGAATTTCAATTCTTATAACCGGATCTATTAGTCTTACTTGATTTTAAAGGTGGAAAAGGTCCACTTTTTGTCCACTTTTAGTATCAGATGAAGATAATTATTTTTTCTTCATCAAAATCTCAGAGAATACCTAAATGGCAATATCGCTCGAAATATTAGGTGTCCATATTTTTGATAGCTCCAACAGCTTATAAAACAATTGCAGGAAAGGAATAATGTAAGCATGTTGAACTCTTTTTATCTGTTGAGCAAACATCGCAACTCATTCTTTTTCTATCTGTTTTCAGGCACATGGATGGTCACCACAAACTCATAATGTATAATTTTATAATACACGGGTGCATAGATGGATACTCCCGAAAACTGATATACTTGGAATGCTGTTGCGACAACCTGGCAGCAACTGTGCTCAAAATCTTTAAGGAAGGAGTGTCTCGCTCCGGTCTACCCCACAGAGTTAGAGGAGACCATGGGGGCGAAAATGTGGAAGTAGCTAATTTCCTTGCAGATTGCTATGGCGAAGAGGGCAGATACATATTTGGCACAAGCACGCACAACCAACGGATTGAACGTATGTGGCGTGATGTCGGTGAGAAAGTAGTTAGTCCATTAAAAGATCTGTTTATAACTATGGAAGAAAGCGACATCCTGGATATAAACAACGCCTTGGATGTTTTCTGCCTTCAGTATGTCTACCTTCCAAGAATCCAAGAAAAGCTTGATTTCCTTACAGAAGCGTGGAATAACCACCGTGTTCGGACAATGGATTCCACTCCAAACCAGGCATGGGAGGACGATATGCAATCACAGCAATTGCATGTCTACACTACAAGCAGTGTGAACATCAATCGCTCTGAAGACTCAGCCATCACCTATATTTCTCGGAGTTCTTACCTGCAATCTATTCCACGCAATTCTCTTCGGGTATGGATTCAAGAATCTATTGCACTAATACCCAACCCTTTGGTTGAAGATGGAAGAAATGGCGTCCAACATTTTTTGAATCTAAGAGCTCACCTCAGTATCTCTGCAATCTGATGAAGTTTTTATAGGAGATCAACTCAAATCATGTTTATTAGAGGTGTTGTCAGCTAAGTTGACGGTTGCTTACTTTCGGTTTGCAGGCGTTTTCGCATCACTACTATCCTCATGAAAATATCTGACTCTCTCAGAAGCAAGAACACAAGCTTAGATAAGTTTTTTAATTCTTTCAAACCTTGTAATACTTTAATTTTTAGCCACACAGAATAGAATAGAAATCACTTTATTTGTTAAAAATGCGCAAGAAGATAAACAAACGGGTCAACTTAGATTAAACTTAATACTAACATTCAAAATTAGAAAAATGCATAATAGTTAAATTAGACAATTCTTCGAGTGAATTAGATTGAATAAACTTCTACACCAGTTCTCTAACTGCGTAGAATTCTTTCTCCACTAGGAATTCAGTGATCAATTTTGAGAATTTTTGCATTTCTGTGTTATCATCAATTTTTAAATCCTTTCAAGGAAGTGCATTGTAACACAGTAAACATTGCTTTACATACTCGTTTTCTCTTGGTGTTATGAACTTATTTTTATTTCTTGTGTTAAAATTGTGCTGATCTGATAATTTTGTAATTTGTTTGAAGTTTTCTCGTATGTATGTTGCTCTCTTTAAAATTACCATTGCTGGAAATGTTAGTAATTTATGTTTCCTAAACAACTCATGGCATGAATCTTCATTCTTCATACCGAAAATAATTCTCATCGCTATCTTTTGCAATTTAAAAATTCTATCAACTAGTTTATCTGAGCAAAATGACCATGTAGATAAACAATAATTCATATTTCCTTCTATAAATGAATGATAAATTTGCATAAGTTAGCTGTGTTGGCAAAATTTTTTAAAGTATCTTAGCACAAAGATCCCTTTACTAATTTTGCTTATGCAGTTTTCAACGTGTACACTGAAACGCAGGTCATTATCTATCCAAACACCCAGACATTTAAGTACTTCTGACTCCTCGATCCTTGTTCCACCAATAAACATGTCACTTGTTGCGTCAATTTTATTAGTGACTAGGATAAATTTGATTTTTATTTCATTTATAGCCATGCCATTAAGATCATGCACAGAAATCACAACCACATAAAAGTCGCAAATTATAACTAATAAGTAGTTTCTTTACGATACGATCATGAGACGGATGTTTTCAGTGCGGATAGCAGTGAACGCCGCTTTGTTCAGAGGCCCAAAATCGTCGTTGGCGTCGTTGGCAAACCGAAAGTAAACAACCGTCAACTTAGCTGACGACACGTCTAGTACATAGCATCCTTTGTTTCTTTGTTTTTTTTAAGATAAAATGTGTGTGTCTTTCTTTTTGGTCCCTAAAACAGTCTTGAATCAGCATTTACAGTTTAAGACAGCTGGTCCGCAACTCTTGTTGATCGAATGAAGTTTGATTTTGAAATAAGTCTTACAATTGAATCGGCTCGTGCGAAAACCGCTAATGTCCAGTTTATTACTGGGAGTTTTGTGATGAAACTTATTTTAAGTATCGCAATCGTCCGGAATTTTATTTTTTTAACTTTATATGAATGATAATCTACCACTTTAACATCTTCAGAATGAATTTTGATAAAATCAAATGGCTCCAAAACTCGACGATTTTTACGTATCATGCGAAAACCGCTAATGTCCAGAGTCCTTACTATAAACTTACTGTAAAACTTACTGTATTTTTGTACCTTTACTATGTATAATTTGTACTTGAAGCCTAAGATTTAGGAACAGCAAATGTTGGGTTCTTAATTTTGAGACAGTTTTCAAAGCTGTCTACTTTGATGTGCAGCAAATAGAGCTCCGCCAAAGAATTTATTACAGAATGAATCCTCCTCTAAAAAAGGAGCATCTTCCAAGCACGTAAGTACAATAGGCAATACTAACTTTTATTACTATTGTAATGTGCTCATACACTCGACCCTGAAGAAGATTAATAAGCTTTAGGGAATTATTTAGCTCAAAATTTATTATTTCAACGAATTCTAACAACCGCTGCTTTTAGATATAACACAGTTTTTTATTCACATCTTAATGAAAAAGTATGCCAGAAGTCTGAACCTTGGTACCGATATTCTTGAAGGTTAGTGGGTTCCAAAAGGCATTTTCGCTAAAATTGGCGGATGTTTGATATCTGCTGTTCATACAGATGTGGCCTCATATATTTCATTTAATTTTAAGATAACATGTTTGTACCTAGTGTCCCATTGTGTAAAAGACTACCTGTTATAGTCCTACTTAGCTAATCTTCTTATTCCCACAGATGTAGCTTATTCTTTACCCCTAATTCAAATGTATATTTTGTATATTCTGAAGAAATTTAAATTAAAAAAATTTTGGCAGATATCTAATTTTGGTATCTTTTGTGTGCTCATTTTGAAACCTATGGCTGAACAGTATTTTTTCCTGAAAAAATTCAAACTCCAGCCTAATATGAGTTGGTGATCTCTGCACCCCCCCCCCCCCTAAATTGAACAAATGTAATTTTTGACCTACTTTTATTTTCCGTTAAAAAGTACTCATGGTCACCACTTTCCATGACGGGTCGACTCTAAATTAATTGTGTCTGAAAAATCAAATGCCCAACTTAACTATACACTGTTCTATGCTGCAGCCTAAGTTTTTTTCTTCCTTTTTCTTTTAGTGTCCCATTTAGCAGAAGGGAACTAATGCAATTACAGTGTTTTCAAGACCATTTAAATTCTTCTTTGCCTTAAGAAATACCGAATGTAGGTATCTGCAGTATGAAATTTCACAGGATATTCTTCAATTTAAGTTGGGTACCTATTAATTTTTGGTAGAAAAATGAGAGCTGTTTGCTGTCCTAGTCATGTTATTAAAGATGAAAATGAAGATGCACAATTTCTACAACACTGTAATCTCATTGGCTCCCCGCTGCTAAGTGCTATCCATTATATATAAGTTTCATGTTTGCTAGAGAAAGCCTTAATTATTTGAACTCAAAAATCTTTAAGTTTCCTAGGTCACTTTTCAGACACTACGTACACCTTCTAATGCCACCCTCAGAGCTTAGGTAATAGTGGAAAATCATTCCAAAAAGGAGGATACTTATATTTTTGAAGGAGCCTTGCTGGGCAAGGCTTCTCCTTCACAGGACGTTTTCATAAGACTTGTCGCACGCGAATAACTTGCTTCTGAGGTTTGATGGGCAAAATATTTACTCACTCAATATTAATCGTAGGTAGTAGGCTCCTTAAGGATAAGACCAACTGACAGAGGAAAAAGAAGTAATAGGTAGGTAGTAATTTGTGTAATATTTCCATGGGCGTAGCTAGGGGGGTCCTGGGGGGGGGG
>NW_017547619.1:174716-204645 GCF_001854935.1 Bemisia tabaci | reverse complement strand
TTTTTTTTTTTTTTTTTTTTTTTTTTTTTTTTTTTTTTTTTTTTTTTTTTTTTTTTTTTTTTTTTTTGCGACGCCGATTTTGATGAAAAAAATATATGTTACCTGTAGTAAAATGTTATTAAAAAGACACGTCTTTGAGCTTTTTTTGAAATTTCAATTTTTTCTTTAACTTTCGAAGCTTAAAAAAGCTCGTTAATTGCCATACGGCAACAACATGTAATAATTTCTTGCCAGTGTATCGACTTGTTTCCATATGGCAACAACATAAAGTGCTGGAGTGGAATAGTGATGCCAGTGCATAACTCATGTGCGGGACTTTTGAAAAAAAAAAGCTAAGAAAAAAGTTTTTTTAGATTCTTCTAACATTACCATTACCAATTCAAAAATCGTCTAATGATGAATTGCAAGCTCCATTTTTGGACAGCACGACGCATGATTGCGCCGGAGCCAGTATGTTGTTGCCATATATGGCAACAGGAAAAATGTTGGGCCAGAAGTTTGCCGATATGTTGTTGCCATGGCATCATGCCGTTTTTGAGTCGAAAATAATATTTCAATCATTTTTTTTTTTCTCATCAGTCCAGGAAATAATCAATCTAGATAGTGTAGGCAATGACTGTGATTTTTTTCCCCTCTCTGAAGGCAAGCTAAGTCATTCAAAACATTCTTCAAAGTTGGGCTACTCGCGGCTACTCCTTGAAAATGGCCCCGTTAGAAAAACGGGATTATATCGTTAATTTGGCAGCTCCAGTTCCCCCACCACTATTTTTTTAAGTTGGTAATGTTGTTAAGTTCCCTAGAATCCACACGGGGTATACCAATCCTGAATTTACTATGAATTAAATAGTTGCTGTTGCCATACGGCAACGCGATACAGTAAAGGGTGAAATCCTACCTCCATAGTAAAGTAAAGCCCCCTCTCCTCCCCCTACAAGGCTCTTTACCAATATTTATTGTCTTGTGGACGCCTTAGGGGAGTATGGCGAAGGCGATGTCTGTTGACCTTACGAGTCTCTCTAAACGTACCCACGCTAAAGGAAGTTCCTAAGCATCCAAATAGGAATAGTCAATCTGGACCGGGTTAAGCAGAAAGGAACCAAAAGCCACATCAGCGATTGCCAACTGTTACTGGGCAATTAAATTTTTAACATGGAAACAGTTGTGCGGATTTTTGTGTAAACTTCATGGAATTTTTTACGTAGTACAAAGCACACCCCCGGTAAAAATGGCAAGTGCTCAGATCAGTAGCACTTGCCTTTGGAACAGACCTGAACACTGATGTCAGTGCTGCCGGGCGCTGATCTGCTACCTCAGTGTTACGTCTGTTCCAAGGGCAAGTGCCTCTGATGTAATGGCACTGACCTAAGTGTCTCAGACGTAAGCGGAGTGGAAACTCCCAGAAATACTGTACAGGCAAAAATTTGGTTATTTACCGACCCGCCAGGTACGTCAAGTCACTATTTGACGACCAGGGAGGGCTGCTGTGAGTTTTCAATCACATGTAATTATCACAATCTTCAGGGGACAACGCTCGTTCCCATGCGGTCTCCAATCTAAGTACTCGACCTAGCGATTGAACCACTGCACTATACCTGCGCGTGTAAGTGTTAGGGGCGAAATTTTGCAATTTCAGAGCCCCCATTGGAGTAATTTCACCAGCAAATAATGATTTTGTCTTTGAATTTGAATCCGATACTTAATTTTTATTCTTTTTTAATCAATCAACATGTAAATGAAGTTTTATAAGTTATGTTTCTTTAAAAAAAAAAAAAAAAAAAAATGGAACGCATTAAAATTCAAAATTAAAGGTAAGGATGTAAAAAAAATAATTAAAGTTGAAATGATACAAAAAATATGAATTAGCAGATACAAAAATTGAAAGTAAAGGAGTAAAAAAGTTGGAAAAGAATTAAAAATAAAGTAGGAAAATTTTTAAAAAAATGAAGACTGAAACATTTTAAAAAGAGTTAAAACTGAAAGAAATTAAAACCAAATTTAAAACAATTCTTTAAAAAAAAACTCTTAAGTTAAAAAAATAAGAATGCTTAAATAAATGCACCGAAATACATATTATAGAGGTGATAATATTTTTACCGATCTCATTTTTTGTGCGTTTCAATTATTTAAGTGACATAGAGGGTAAAACAAATTATTCAAGAATGCGGCTACCTAAACTAGTTTTCCTTCCCTCTTAGAAAATCCAACCTCCTACAAAATATGCCTCTCTGAAAGATAAAGTTTGTGGTCCCCGTATCCCTAGGAAATATTCCCCCATGAAAATGTAATAGGGTGGGGGAAGAGGGAGCCATCTCTACTTTTTGGGAGTGAGTGCGGTTCGATTAAGACTGATGTCAGAGACTTACCCTCTGAACCAAGTCCTGACCTCAGTCCTGCTTACCTCAGAGATATCTCTGCACTTAGGTAAGTGTTTCTTCCGACGTCAGTGCCTCTTATCTCAGTGCTGACTTCTTTGGGTAGGTAAGTGCTTTAACACTTACGTCAGAGAAAACTGAACTGACCTCAGAGCAAATTGCACTGACCTCAGTGGAAAATTCACTGACCTAACACTTGCCATTTTTACCAGGGGTACCTTTCTCAAAATTTTCAAAAGAATCCGCAAAAAAGTTTTCTTGTAAAAATTAAATTGCCCAATTAAATATGACTATCGCTGATGTGGCTTGGTTCCTTTCTGCTAAACGCGGTTCAATTTTCCCACCAATCCTACTTTGCAAAGACGCATGCGATAAAGGGAACTTTCGATTTCTGTTCATTTCCCTAAGTGCCCGTGTAGTCTTTTCTATCTCAGCTGGTATAGGAGGGGTCGGGGAGTTCGCATCATGTGCAGTATTTTCTTCCTCACTTATTGTCCCTTTCTTCCGGACTTTTCCTTTCTTCCTCTGATCTACTCAGGTCTGGTGCATGCCCTGCTGTGCTGTGACCTTTGCGCGGTGCTAAGTACAATGCGAGGACCAGCGCGAAGCGCCGCGGCAGCGGCACCCGCTCGAATTTTAGCGCCTGTCAGTCGAAAAGGCTCCTCTAGCAGCCTTTCGGAATGTGCCCTATTCTTTCGCTGGCCCATTGTCCCTGTCCGCTTGATGCCCATTGCAGGCGAAGGACCTGTTCTGGCGCCTCTGTTTGTCTGGCTTTTTGAAGATGTGAAATGTCAAGAGGGAGCACTACCAGATACTTAAAAAAACCACAATTTCGAGATCTGTTATCGGAGCTCCTGGAGAAATAATCGCGATTTTATGGTTTTTTAGACTTTTTTCGGAAAATAGGCTCATGTAGAGCAACTGAATTTCCCCCCTGCCCCATTTCTTCTTGGATTGATCTGGATTTTTAGTATGTTATTCTCTGGTATGAAGTACGACATTCCTGAAATTTTCATGACCGAGAAATTTTTTTTGCTCCCGTTACAACGTTGCAAAGTTCCAAACCTAAAAATTATGGATTTTGCGAAAAAATTGTGACACGAGCCCCCTGCCTCTTGGGTCGGTCTGAATTTTTAGTATGTTATTCTCCGATAAGAGGTGAAAATTTCCTGAAATTTTTATAGCCGGAAAATATTTTGTCCTCTCGTTGCAACGTTGCCAAGTTTTCAACTTGAAAATTTTGGGTTTGGAGGTGACACGATGGCTTGGGCCAATGTCTTAATGAATTGATCTGAATTTCTTGTATGTTATTCTCCCGTACAAGTAGCAAATTCCCTGAAATTTTCATGACCGGAAAATTTGTTTTACTCCCGTTTCGACGTTGCCAAGTTTCGACCTTTAAAATTATGGATTTGACCATAAAATGATAGTGTTTGGGCGAGGTACCTTGCAGAATTGTCTTTATTTATGGGTAATTGTACGAAATGTGTTGATAAATGTTTAGAGCTGTAAGATTGCCTTATTACCGTTTTACTACTTTTACTAAAAAATTAATCTTCACAAGAAACCTCTGCGCCAAGCGGCATTGTTTTTTTCGTATTTTTGTTGTGTGTCCAAAACGCAACCACGAAATCATGCAGAATGCACTTACGGCTGTCTTGCCTAACAATGACCTAGCATGAAAATGAAAAATACCCTTTTTATGTAACCGAAATAAAACCAGTCGATTTCTAGGAGTCTCTCGGACGATTAGTGGCAATTTGACAAAGAACGGATGCTTCTTTCAATAAAATTTTCCGGTCAGAGGCTTCAGAGCCCGTTTTCTCAAAGCCTCATTTTTGCACTTATTGCTCTCTTCGATAACACGGCAGTATACCGGAGCATTGCGGGTTCACGCCTTCAATTTTGTGAATGCAACACGGACGTCCATCAAGCACGAATAGTTGTATCTCAGCGCCGTCATTGTCAACTGTCATCAAATTTTTCGCTGAAGTCTTATTCGCGACCAAACCATTACTGATGTCGGCTTTTTTCACAATGAAGACTGTAATTCCTATGTAAACCAGTGATTTTTAGGTGTGTAGTATCTACTAATTACACACTACACAGAATCCTCAATTTAATATATTATTATTAAACTAGCAGGAAGAATTTTCTCGCTTACTTACATATAAACATTTCAGTTCAAAATGGGAATTTTCTTGAACAGTAGAGTCTCTTGCGGCAAATACTTCCAAAGAATCCATGATCAGTACCTACTTATATTTACTACTGCAAATTGCTCTTTTGCTTCAAAATTGGGGATGGCGACGCGTAAACCGACCAGAAATTTTGGATCTTTAAAGTCTCATATTATTAAATAAAATCATAATTTATCATACTTTTTAGCATGGATAAGTTCAGGGGCATCATTTCTATTGATTTAGGTATCAACTTGCATGGTTTTCAATCGCTTCTCCTTTAAGCCATTATAACCCACGGCGCGGCGCGCGACACGACTATTCCTCTTATCGTGAAATCATCCTCGTTCAGACTTTATTTTTTTAAAGAAAAAACGCAATACTTACTGTATTTCCTTCGAAAAATACACTAAAATTCGTTGGATTACAAGAATGTGTACATGATATGCAATATAGGGTTGATAATGTATGTATCTCCGCTTTGCTTGACGGTTACCTACGGCGTTTCTCAATCGTTAACCATTTGCAAAATTAATTCCACATAGATTCGGTATGTCGATACCTATACAAACTTATTGTCACTTCGGGAATAAAATGTGATCGGGAGATAGCTGCATTTTCATGCGTTAAATTCCATTGACCGTGCCAAGCGAACATACCTATATAGATACCTCATCGGCACGCGACAATCATTGTGATAATACCGTGTACACATATAGGTACGAACTGCAAATATAAGTAAATTTTCATAAAAAGAATTAAAATTTCCTATTGTTAAGGAAAATAAGCTTAAATGCCATAGAGTATTGTGCATCTTTCTTGTATGAATGCTTGAAGGGTGGAGCAATGGTTCCATTTTGCAACTTCTCGGACTCCACCTATCCCACCTGCTTCACTGGTACCGCCTTCTCTCTTATAGAGTCGCAGTCCAGGTGGAAGACAGGTAAAAAACGACGTCATGCCCCGCGCGCGCCCCGCGTTAGTCCCGAACCCCGTTCTTGATGCCAACATATTCGAAGTTAATCCATTTCAAAAACTTGGAAAACAGCATCTCCGGTCGATACGTACCTACTATACACTCAATAGGTTCCTGCCACACTTCATCACTAGGTTCGCGCTGGTTAGTTCCTACCTATAACCTTATAGCGTCTTTTAAGGAGTGATGATCGGTGTCTATAGGAGGCGGCCCACGCTTTATCCGCGTCAGAGATTTTATCTTGTACAGATAAAATCGAGATATGTACAGAATACTCTGATAAGGGGTAAGATTAATCAAACGATAGCTAGTTTATTTCCAGAGAAAGACTAAAGTATGTCAAGAAGTCTGCAACGTCGCAAATAGAGATACGTGGTTTCGCTACTATTGTACTGAATATTAGGCGTGTGCACCCTCCCTCGGCGCTACGCGCCGCGGGCGCTGCGCTGCTGGTTATACTTGACACAGAGGTGAAGCACAGGAGAAGGAAGACTTGACAAAAAAAAAAAATCTGATAAGAAATGTGTATTTTCTGCATGAAAGGATTCATACTAGGATGCGTCCCATTATTATTTTTCATTTTCGCCCACTCTTAACACCGGTTTTTTTTACTAAATCAGTTTTCTCCCCTTTAGAATAAGTATACATATACTTATTACTAGCCGTTCTGGACGCGCTTTGCGCTTCCGTCACGGCCAGCCAAGGGGCTGCGCCCCCTGGACCCCCAATCACTNGCTCCGCGAGCCATTTTCCTCAGTGATTGGACATTTGATCACTAAGATAGTATATATAAGTATACATTTTGGAGACTCTGGAGGCAAAAATTATTTCGTCACAGAACTTTGTTGCCGGAGCGTGCCATCATTTGCACGTGAATAGATGTGTGGAGATGAAGCGAAGATATATTAGGGATCGATCATTTCTTCAAAAACGCATTTGACCGGGACGTCATCCCATCGGGTGGCCGAAAAGATAATCGGACGTATTTCTATCAAACGGAACTAGGCGCCAATTTGAGTTCCTTTTGAGGAATTTAGAATGCCGGATAGCGCGTTCTGTCAAACGGACCTAAGCGCCATGGAAAAGCATTGCGAGTATAGGACGGAATGAGCCGGACACCCGATTCCGCCGCCAATCCAAGCCCCCCTCTACCTTCCTCACCCTACGGCGCTTAGGTCCGTTTGATAGAAATACGTCCAATCCATGGATCCCCTTCCGCGATTTGCCTTGCTGAAGTAGCAAAAGTTCATCTCTACCGCTTAAGAAGATTATCGGTGGCGTAAGGGTCTAAAAACTGCTCAACGATAGTAAAGTTCAAGTTCCGAATCGCAATGAGCCCACTCGTGTTTTTTTTAATACTTTCATCGCATATAAATTTCTCTGATGTTTTTGTTTCATTCTCTCTGATTACATATTAGTATAATCATATCCTCATTTCATTTCCTTTCCCTTTCCTTTCTCCCTTTCTGTAGCACCCCTGTATCCATTTACAATTATTATTTGGACGTATTTCCGGCAAACGGAACTATGTGCATTATGACGTGAGCCCTGTTACGCATATATTCTTATGGGTCTCAGGGCTCATGTCTTATGCACATAGTTCCGTTTGGCAGAAATACGTCCATTTTACAATAGCTTTCCCCTAGTATACAAGTAATGCTTCAAACGGAATCAGTTGTTTTAATGACATTTCCGGCTAAATCATGTGTTTTCCCAGAAGGCAGTCTCTCGTCCCTCCCGGACTCTATTGTTGCCAGATAAGTTGCTTTTTTAGCACTTTTCCCAATTCAAATCCATGTAAAATATTCACATTTATCGCACAATCTGGCAACCTCTCGAGTGAAATAGAAAAAGGTAGAATCGCTGAAAGACTGAATCCTTTGAAGTTTATATTAATGATGATGATACTGATGATGATATTTTATAAAAGTTAATTTGTGTTATAGTTGTGCTTTTTGAGGCAGTTAGAAACAAAGCCTAAATTGAATAGCTGGCTAACATATCCACGGCGTAAGTCCGCAACCACGTGTCTCGTTTGCGGTGTTTGAAAATCTCCGCTCCTATTTTATTTTGTTAAAGGAGAACAAATCGATATCATTCCTCGACGTTTTCGCAGAATTTTCTTGGCACTGAGAATAAAAATCACTCCTTCAGACGTCGAAAATTAAACTTGTGAAGATCAATTTTTGCTCACAACTGCGGAAAACGGCCGTCTGGTACGCTGTAATTTTCAAAATTTTCCTGGGGGAGGACACGTTTTCCCGCGTGGGGGGCGCCAAAGTCTAGGCTTGCACCTTCCTATATGAAACGTAGATCCGGACCTGTCCGCCCCCGCATTTTCGGGTCGTCAGTTAAGATCGAATTCCGTCCCATGCACATTCTTCTTACTTGGCGAATGACAATACGAGCAATTTGTAATCAGCAACGAATGGTGAATCCCGGTGCGCCTGGCTCGGGCTGGCCATGAGGCCAATTTGCCATTGGCCGATACGCCCCCTTGGCGGGCCGAAACGCGCCCCTCTGACAGATAGTAAAATTAGAAGAGAAAAAAATATAACGACCGAGAATATATGAGGAAAATTTCTTAAATGAACGGAAGAAGAGAGAGTTAGGAGTAAAGAAAGGTGCTTTCACGCATGATAGTGGTGAACAGAGGTCCAAGAACTACTCTCTGAAACGTAAAGACTTTTCTGATTAATTTTCACCTTTTTGTTGACATAAAGGCGCTTTATCATCCCCTCTTTCATTCGCTATGTGTAATTCCCTCAGAAGCGATAGTTGGTTCAATTTTTAGACATACGGACCTTATAGACCTCTTAAGAGGCCTTTAAACATATATCTTCCTTTTAAAGTGACTCTTGATTTGGACATATCATTGCATACCTCGGGCAAACTTAACCTTAACTTATACAGAAATTCAAAAATAAGAGACATCTAAAGTGTAAACGCGCGATACAACTATTCGCGCAGGATGGAACATTGCATATCGACGGTGAAACTACCAAACCACGTATCTCGTTTGCGGTGTTTAAAAATCTACGCTCGCATTTTATTTTTTTGAAGTAGACCAAATCAATATCATTCCTTGAAATTTTCACAGAATTTTCCCCGCACGAAGAGGAAAAATCACAGAAATTTTCGAGACTGGACGTTAAGTAGTTTTTCATTTAAAAAATAAAGTATGACAGGAAGTCTGCGACGTCGCAAACCGAGATACGTGATTTGGTAGTTTCACCGTCGATATGAAAAATGCAAGACGCGATGGCGCGAGTCGTGAACTCGCAATGTTCTGCGCTAATGCTACTGAAGCACCATCACGAATAGGGCAAACGCAAACAAACACAATATGGAAATAAAGCGAGGGAAAGGATGCGCGTTAACGACGGCGCAGAGATACAACTATTCGTACTTGATGGATGTCCGTGCTGCATCTGAAAAATTGAAGGCGCGATGACGCGATGCGTGAGCTCTCAATGCTCTGCTATAACATGCTGTCAATGCCTATTGTGGGGAGGGAGGACAGTGCTTTTACTATATTAAAATACCCTTTCTAGGGGTTGCCCTATATAATAAGGATATCAAAAACTCACACCTTTTTTTTAAAACAAAATAAAACACTAAATTTAGGCCTAAAGCGTCCAGCCCACTTACAAACTAGGGACTTCAAAGAGACTCATCGATTGCCCCGACTTAAACCGCTGGTCAATGAGAGGGCCAGGAAAGGCATCGATGAGCCTCTTTGAAGCCTCTAGTTTGTAAGTGGGCTGGACGCTTAAGTCGAGTGAGCTAAAATGCAATGGTACAAAAATACTACAGGATAATTCTAAGATGAAAGGTCGCTCAGATTCGGGAGAAAAGTTAAAAAAGAGGCCCGAATACGTCTTGTCTGTCTTCGGCTGTGTTGATACTCGTTCTTTCTTCTTTTTTCAGGTTCTTGTCTGATTCTTTTTTAGGATGGTTTTGCAGACCCACGTCTTATAAGCGGCTTTCCCACTTACAAACTGGGGCTCTCAAACTGGCACTAATTCTTCTATTTCTCAGCCATTTCTGCACGGTAGGGATGTCGATACTTAACCGATACTTCCAAAGTATCGATACTTTTGATCGATACTCATCGATACTTGGCATCGATACTCAACGATATCGATACCATGTGGTATCGATCCTCAGACCCCAGTATCGATGGTATCGATGCTTTATCTGATTTGGCCATGAAGAAGGCCTCTTTTTCTTCTTTGAAAACTTCTCTCCCCACTATTTCACCTTCATTATGCACTGTGACAAACGACGGAGTAATCAAGTTTCTCAAGATGATTACTTTCGTTAAAAACGTTAAAAGCGCAGTTCGATAACTGTAGTAAAGGGCTCAAAATAGTTGATTAAGGACGCGAATAGGGCTGTTTCGAGAGAGGCGTAAATCTGGCGGAATTTAACGGCCGACAGACATACGCGCACTCGGAACGGCATGATTCAGAAATAGTATCGATGATATCGATACTTCAAAAGTATCGATACTTCAGCTCGATGCTCGATACCGGTATCGATGCTTAGAGTCGATACCAGTATCGATACCGAGTATCGATACTTCCCCGAGTATCGACATCCCTACTGCACGGAATGCCTTGAAAATTTCAAGATCTGATCTGTGATGTATCCCGAACACATCGGTTACCCTCAAAGATCGTCGGCCCGACGATCTTTTTGAGGAGGCAACAGTCAACACCTGCACCGATGTGCCAGTTTGTGGGCTCTAGTTTGTAAGTGGGAAAGCCGCTTGTAGCTCGTGTAAACCGCAGTATTGGCTCGGTTCTTTTGGAAATAATGGTGCTTGGATGCGTTTGGTGGCTTTAATTTTTTATGTTTTATTTAATTTCAGAAGTCTGCCGGTTACCTCAATACGTTCAATTTTGCAATTTTCACTCTGTACGATTAATACACTTTGAACCTGAAAAAAGACTGAACTTGTGCTGCTTTGCCAAAATTTTCTGAGCCCCACACCACGTAGGGGATGCCCTGCCAGGAAATATCACATTATGCCCCTTTAACCAGCCATGGGTCTACGCCCTCAGACGCGAGCCAGTCCGACCCTGCGGTGCGCGCAGGTAAGTATAAAGCTCCGACAAAATGCCTGAAAGCCCAGTTTCTGAATTTTGACCACTTAAATTAAATCATACGCGTGTGTATATGAAAGTACCTATATTTAAGTGTAAGAGGACCCGTTTTCCTTGACCGAATTGTTATTCGCAACAGATGCAGCATGATGAGAAAAGGGGTTAACTCGATCTGCATTCACGAGGGAAAAAAATGTAGGAGCTTTTCGCAAGAATTTATTCTACTGAGTTTTTCAGCCGTGCTTTGGTTCCCTGTAGGTCTGGACCTTATTGGATTTCCTGTTTGACGTTGAACGCCTCAAAATCAGTTGAAATTCATGGTTTTGTCGAAAATCTTCGGCGATTTCTTCTCTTTAGTGATGGAATGCATGCAGAAAATTACTTAAACTGCAGTTTTGATGACAAACTTATCAGTCATTGCTGGAATAGGTAATATCAGATTAATAATCCTTATTGAACAGAGGATTTTCTTCTATATGCCACATTCTGCTGAAAATGAAATTAATTTCCATTATCTTCATTGGATTGACATAGAAACATGTACCTATATGTTTATGAGCTTGGGTCTCGTAGGAACACGGGAACCGAAAGGCCAAGTGGCAACCATGCATTCGACGTTTTGGTCATCGACAAGTTCCAGCCAATCAGGTCGTGGTTCTACCTATTCCAGCCCCTAAACTAGGCAGGCCAGGGGCTCACGGACGGCCCACGCAGCGATCGCAGGATCGCAGTGCGCGATTGCTGTTCACGGTGATAGGTGTCCTCACCCGTACCTTCTACGACTGCCTTCCTGCTGGTGACAACTGGAGATCTCAAGTGGAGCACTTATACTTTATTTGGTAAATATTTATCATAATTCATAGTGTGACCCAGTGTTCTTTAATAATTACGTGTCAGAAAGGCGTTACTGTATCAGAACGGATGATTAGGTCAAAGTTCTCGGCAGATTGTAAATTTTTAGCCAAACAAAGGATACCTAGCCCCTGCGCATGAGCATATATAATTATTCTAANACATTCCCCCATGGATCCTTGGCTTTTGACACGTACTGAGTCCTAGTTATGCGACGATTTCAGCGTCACGCGAGCCAGGGTAGCGACCGAATCATCCTCGCAGTGTGATGCGCCTTCAATCCGGCTAGTGGCAATATGCCTTAACCCTTGGTCGAATAGTTATCTCGTTACGCCTGCCGTGAATAAATTAAAATATCGACGGCTGCACTTGCGGATTACTTCGCAACTCACGCTTCAGTCGCATTTCCCTGCGCCGGACGCCCACGTTTTACACACGTCGCGTCGGGATTACGACGATGCACAGCGCTTCCGCTTAACGCCTTGTCTCCACGGTACGTTTCACGGTATTTTTCCCGAGTTGGAATCGCAGGAATGAAACTACTGAGCTTTTTTCCCGTTAAACAGCACAACAAAATTTCCTCTCCTTCTTAAGTCGTTCCAGGGACTCCACAATGACAATGACTCTTAGTTGGTACCGTGATTAGTATTGACGAACTTGCTCTAAGTTCCTTGTAAATGCGTAAAACGATAAAATCAATAAAGTTGGGAGGGTGAACTTTTATAGTAAACTTACTTTGGGTCGGTAACAAGGAAGGATCTCAGATAAAGTACTAATAGTTTTTCTGTTGCTCATGGTGGTCCCGCCGGTTCAAACAGACCGTTTCAGTCCTAGATGATGATTACTCCCGAATGAAATTAATCGGTCGGTGTCGGACCAAAAATAATCTGCAGTTTAAAAAATACTTACATGTCGGAAGTCAACTTAGAAAACTTAGTTTACGCAATTTTATTCCGTTGCCGCTCTTTATTTGAATTTCAAACTTCCCGATCCGATCCGCCAATCCTCTAGCCAATCAGAGAAGTGGCTTCATTTTTTCCGAACTAAATCCAAACTAAAACCAAAACATTAGCCCCTAACCTCGTTTGGAGTGCACGATTAATCCATATCAAACCAATAACAAAGTTGAGTAATTGTCGGTCTGCTCTTCGAGTTAATTATTGTGTATAGTCTTGTCACTGAAAAATCTTAAAGCAATCAATGATTTAACACTGTGTTACAAATACGACAAGGATTTCCGTTTTTTCAAAAAAGAGACATCGAACTGGCACATTAAACTGTGATGTTACTAGCCACTGAATCATCTCAACCATTACTAGTTTATACAAACAAACACTTCCAAATCCGACCGTCAAGGTTCCGTGTTCTGTATTAGCCTTACAGGTTTTCTCACCCTAAACATGTGCCCCTCTTCCGTGTTCGAAAGAAGCAAGTATGCCCAAGATCGGTGCCCCTTCACCTGCTGCCTTGTCTGGTTAAAACACTCATCGTCTTTCATCAAAATATTTACCTTCCAAATGAAGATGTATTGGCCAGTGCCAGTAGGCATACTCCTGCGAAGATATCCTCCGTAGCACTGATTATGAGAAGAGCAGCCTGTAAAAGCTAATGATGTAAAATGTTCTTTCATTTGAACAGTGTAAGACCCCTTATTCTGATGCATATTATATGTCATTTCAATTTCCTTGGTAAATGTATCTTTTGCCTTGAAACTTGCGTAGAAATGATCTAACTTTATTTGACCAGATCTCTTCTATGTAACTCTTGCGGGGTCTTCTTTTCCCTTAAGAAATGCATTTTTGTGGTGCGAATCCAAAACATTGTCCTTGTAGAATTAGATCGTGTCAAGATGAGTTGACGTTAATTTTAGTGAAGATAAATTAGTTAATGGGATGTTATCTTTTTAAGGAATGAGAGATGACTTGGTGATTAGTTGTGAACAACTAAACATCAATGGTGTCAAGAAAATGGTAGTTAAGGTGATGGTTCGGTTGCAGGAAAGTAATTGGGGTGATGGAGGTTATATGACAGTAGGGAAGGTGGACCTGAATTGAATGGGATCCTTCCTTTAGGGTTACTTGAAGTTACCAAAAAAAAGAAAAGAACAAAATTGAAGACTCACTGAAGCATGCAAATGTTGACCTCTGTCAATCTCTCCTCATTTTCAGCTTATAGGTATACACTGAGTGCAGAATCTTCCGCATTTTCAAGCACCTGCCTGCCGGCTTTCCACATGTTTCTCATCGGTTTTCCACAAACTTTCCCACCAATCTGAACAAAAATGACCTTTTTCTTCTGTTTTTAATTGACTTTCGCCTTCTGAGCCTTCAAAATGTTCCCTCCTTCCACATTCTCACGCACCGTGATCGGGCACTTTCTGCACCCCTGCCTCTACGTTTTATTCAACATGTCGTGAGAAAGCTGGTTGGAAACTGGCCTCTGCTTGTGGGAATGGGCAAACTCTATATCATTAAATTTTACGTTTTTCCTGGAAATTGACTACATGTTTAGTTGTGGCGATACATGGAGCACCTAGGCGTGGCAACTTGGAATTGATGGGAGTGGATGTAGTAGAGAGTAAAATGCCATTAGCTTACAAAGGTGCATGACTGTTTTCTTAAATAATTTGGGGTTTTCACTTGTAGAATTGTTCAAAGAATCCTGTAGGCAAGCATTTTTCAGACACTCACCCTACCCCGGTTTCTTAAATATATATGACTTCGGCTGTGATGAGTCGCCACCAAAGTGGAGGTGAATCTACAGCCATTCGCCCAACTTTCCCCAAAAAAGTCTTTATACAGGGTGGCCTTTCTTGTAACTAAAATTTATGAAATTTCTGTGGAAATATTCTGGGATCTTTAAGAAATGTATAATTAAGAATTTGATGCCAAAGATGAAGGTTTCTTTAATGTAAGTGAGGGTTGCATACCTAGCACCTGGAAAATTGGTCCAAAAAATGCTGTATATTTCATACGTATTAAACAACCTGAAATTTCCCTGAAAAATTTTTCAGGGAAATTTCTTTTGTTTCATGCTACCCTGCCCTCATACCTAAGAGTATTATAAGCCCATGAATGAGGGCATAAACCAATCCAGCTGACGATCAAATGGACTACATTTTTCTATTCGGATCTATAATTTCTGGCTCGTTTGTAAAAACATTTATGTGTATAGGGAAACTAATTGTGCATCTGCTATTTCAAGACAGAGCCAGAAATTATAGTTCCTAATTGAAAAGTGTAATGCAAATATAATATCGAAATGTCATGTAATGATAATATTATCAATAACCTAAGAAATCAAAATTTATCTCTCAATATGTCTATGTATGTATATATTTTTGTGTCTAGCTGTAATCTTACTCTTTCTCTGTTTATGTGTCCCAGTTCTGATGATTGCAGCCTGTTACCGTACAACCTTATGAATCTTGTTAGCTTGTGATTGCATGACTCTGAACTGCAACTTGCATTGAAACTCCTACAAGCATCAATGGATTCCCAAGTAAGATTTTTTCCTTTCCATAGGCACTTAGCGCATAGGAAAAATGGCAGTTTTGCGGCTCTAAATCTCCAAAATTGTTTGCACAGTTATCCCACAGCTTTTCCTAAAATCTTATCTAATTTTTTATTAATCTTTTATATCAGCCTGAGTTGAAGGGCCTTAGCCTCTGCACAAACAGAGGCTAAATTGCTGGAGGCTCTCTTCACCCAGGAAGTCTGAGCATGGGGGAACTAGGAATTTTTTGTGGGGGGGGGGCACAGAAGGATATATGATTTGGGCTAAGGGGGGTCTGGGGGATTCCCCCAGCCGCAAAGGGGGTTTGTGGGGCCTCCCCAGGAAAATTTTTGAAAATTAGAACGTCTTGGGAGCAATTTAAAGCCATTCTCAATGCCAAATTAAATGGAATTAAATATTACAGATGACAGAAATTTTGCTGACTTGTTTTTAAGAATATGATATCTTATTGTGGGTTTTAATTGAATATATTTTAATTGAACTCTCATGAAAACAAGTATTGCGCTAAAATGCGCCAAAAACCACAACCGAATACAGTCAAACTGCATTCCATGTTCCTGACTCGGAGGGAGCTGCTCTCTTTGCGAGTAATTTTAATTTTTCTGACATCTTTGATCGATTAAATTAGGATTAAGCCCGTATTTATTACATTCCATGTGCCTTTTACCTCCAAGTTAATTAGTAGCTTGGATCCTTGACATATTTGGAAGGGGCCGAGCAGCATTGTGGGGGGGGGGGGCCCACGCCCCCCCTATTTCCGCCCATGAGTCTGAGAAGTTACCACTGGTTCTGCCTCACATGTAAAGCGGAGGTGCAAGTTATGTTGAATGATTTGAATGTGGCACACTAATGTTATTTCAGGCTCTATTCTTCAGGGAGCTCTGACATTTTTGCTTGCTTTCCCTCTGTCCTCCTTATTCTTAAGATTGATATGCTCTGCTTCAATTTTCTCTGCATTTCACCTAATTTTTTCAGAGAGAACTGCCCCTTAGGCAAAAAGTTGGGGTTGTTTACAATTGTATGAATTTGACATTTTCCCCCCTATGCTTTCAGATGGAGCAGCAACTCCGGCAAATGCAGGAGGACATCCAAGTCTTCCTTGGTAGACTCCAAGGAAGCCAGTCTCCTTCCAATCTCCCTTCAGCCAACACACCCAGATCCACACCGACATCTTCACAGAGTTGTTCTCGGCCTGTCTTGCCTACAAGGACACCAACAGCTTCACAGTCAGTCGCTGAGTCACCCTCAATTTTCACACCCAGATCCACGTTATCAGCTTTACCGACAATTTCTCAGCCTGTCACGAATCTTCAGCCTCAGCCCACAAGAGCACCAACATCGTCACCGTCAGTTGCTGAGCCTAGAGTAAGTGATGAAGCAGACTTTCTTTGTATCCATTCGTTTCGGATCAGTAGTTAATGAGAAAGGATATGGCTGCAAAGCTAAAGAAGTAAATGTCATGAATGAAAGTTTCAGGTTCGGCAAAGTAACATTCAATTCTACCAAATCAGAAGCAAACATACACTCTGGAAATTTTTTCAAGTGGTTTTCCTAACTTTTCAAAAGGTTATATTAGTGCATTGGTTCATCGATAAGTTGGCACTAGCAATATGATCAGTGATTCTGCATTAGCTTCCGTTGAATAATTTTTATATACCTAGTTAAGAAGGAGAGTCAACATTACGGCTTGCTCCAACTTATTTCCTGTGAGCATATCTAACATGCCACATTTTTTATCAATTATTTAAAGCCATACATTTTAGTGAGGTCCGTAACAGAAATGAATTTTTTTCCATTTGCTGTTGATCCATTTATCTTTGCTCCTGAGATGTGAGAGTGTATCTCAATTTTCACTTAAGCTCTGTTCGCCATATAACTCCATGCTTGCCAGTCGGCCGATTTTTGAAAGTTTAAAGCACCCCAATAAGACATCAAATTGTGATATATTGCATGGTTAAGACAGAGATATGTTTTGCTGTGTCGGGCTGACATAGTTTCAATAATCAGGCCTCTGAGCAACAATGATGTATGTACATGTTGTTTTAAAGTACTCCATGGTGCCCTATGACACCTAACCGACACTGTCCCACACACATTGATTGTTCATTGAAAATCGACTTCCAAGTCTGATCCTTTTTCTTAAAAAGCAGTTATCAAATTTTTTTCTAACCCAGTAATTATATTGAATTTTTTTATCTTTAAAAAGATGTTGGTGATAAGTGACAAAAAACTGATATCATGTGGTAAATATCTTCAATACTAAGATAGTCCATGCCCTTGTTTCATTTTTAACAACTCCTTTGGCCATGATCATCTGAAGCCTGATTATCATGGATGACACATATTCAACCCAGAGTTATGGTAGTGTTAGTGTGTAGAATATGGTTGGCTGTTTGTCCCCACAAGGAAAGTTCCTATGAAGTATACTTATTACACGATGAGGGATTTTTTCATGTGAACTTTTTTTGTGTATGTGAAGGATTTTTCCATGTGAGGTAGTATTTATGACTATGAGTCGGCATGTGTCTGTGTGTTTTTCTCATGGGTATTTCAATCCTCCTTAAACTTTTTCTCACATTCCTGTTTGTGTTGCCAATGTAACGAAATTTTAGAAGAAAAAGCAGTGCGTGCTCTGTGACGAATATCTGAATTGTTGATCTATAATACTCTGATCGAACTGAGGACGGTCAAAATTTGTGAAGGAGTATGTGTTGTGTAACCGATTGGCCAGACATGTTCCTGAAATGCAATATAATAGGGGTCTATTTCTAAACGCCAATTTCCACCCCTTTCACGGCTGCCAATTCAATTTTTGGTATAAATATTTTGGAAGTGAAAGGAAACAGAAAATTAATAAGTATGTAGAATTATGAAGAAATAAATTTATAAAGTAACATAAACAATTTAATTTCAATGTCGTTGGGTATCTGGTCATGACCCAAGTCAAGGAAATAGATTTATGACGAAAAATGACACTTTTAACTATTATAGGGATACCAAACTAATGTAGATGTGTCAGCTTCAATCATCAGATATATCTTTCAGAACTGTGTCAACAATTTTTCTTTGAGTTGCTGCATGCAATAATACAGAAATGAATTCATCCACAGTAGTAGGCCCAGTTTTAACGTCAAAGTTTTATGTGGGTTCTGGCGAAAAAGAATGAAATAATGCCAACCATCCCTATCAAAATTTCATTCTCATTCTGATTATTTTATCCGTATATTTTCAGGAAGAACTTTGGCGCTTGCAACTGGAAAATGAGCGTTTACGGGCTCAACTGAACCGCCTCCCACCTTCGACCTCAAATAGAATTTCACTTCCATCACAGTCTTTGCCCTCTTCACCTAGTATCCAACAGAATGTAAGTGTGACTGCATTGTTCTCAAGATGTCTTAGCGCCATGTTACAAATATTTGAAGCAACTACTTTTTCTGTAAGTGTTCCTCAGTGAAGAGGCACACAATGAGAATTAATCGGTTTTGCACTTTAGGTACAGCGGAATGAATAGTCCTCTTTAAGATAAAATCCTGCAGAAGAAGATAAAGCACATTAAGGAAGTCTAAAATCCATTCCCCAACACACAATTGAGGGTCTGGGTGGAACAAAGGCACTTCCAGGGGAGCACTCTTTCTCTTTGAAATTCTCCAAAGCATATCTTGCAGAAAATCCATGCAGAATTTGAGACCGATCAGATAGTTGTACGAGACAAAATAATTTTCCCTTTGATGGTATCTCCATCTGTTTACAAATACGCTCAAGCTTATGGATTTCTTATGACTTAAGGAAGCTTGATTTAATTTTTATAGTGAATTTACTTCTGGGTTGGACGAGGTTAGACAGCTGGTATGTGGCACAGCATTTGTTCATTGTCAATGCCTCGCATACACTACACTCCGCTCAAACTTTTTGTACTATCTTGAAAGTTCCTACATTTTGAGGTTATGAGATTTATGACATGAATAAAGTATAAATATCCTTAAAACTGTGAAAAAATATGCAATACATAATGTGCTGTTAGTTTCAAAGGAAGTCATGGGAAGAAAATAAATAAAAAAATGAATAAACGAACTGACAGAAATTAAAACTCGCCAAAAATTGCCTGTTCAAAGCCTATTATACAAATATTTCTATCAAAGAAGTTGTAGAAAGTCATTGCCCACAAAAAGGGCACATAATCCTGTTTTTAGAATTTTTTTGGTTGTCCAAATTGATCAAAAATCCATTGTTTTGCATGAATCAACCTCAAGGTTCTATAATAGAGGAAGAAACCGCACGATTTGACCGTTGCTCAGTGTGTATTAAGAGTAAACTCAAAAACTTTCAAATGATAATAGGTCAAAGCATCTTCTTTCCTGCAGGAAGTTGCCCTTATTCAACCCAGATCCTCGATTTGCAACTCTGAAACATGCCATTTTGATTCCTGCATCCGCTTGTGTTTTATTCTTGATTGTCGTCAACCAGAATTGTGAAGAGTGAGATGTGAGAAAACCAAACTCGAATGAATAGACAATTTTGCATGCCTTTATTATTCGTTCTCTCTGTGATTTTAATTTGATGAGACGAAAGTGTGCAGTGAAAATAGCGAAAACGAATTGTCTAAAAGGATTGAAATTTTCCATGAGAAATATTGATACCAGCTTGCAAGATGGATTGTTTATTTATGTTAGTTATTCTTTCAATTCCCTCTCGGCAAGTTTGGTTCTTAACAACCCTGGAAATTAGCGACTGTGGATGGGGGAAAGTTGAAAACTTGTGGTTCAGAATAGGCCATTTGTGCGTTAAGGAGAGGATGTTAGAGCCTCTTGATATGCACGACATGTTGTCCATGTGATTTTTTCTTTGAAATGAAAGTGCATTTGATTGTATCTGCAGTGCGCATCAGGCATATTGTCAGTTTTAGAAGAATGCATGTGAAAATTTGACAGGGTGACGTTTTTGCAAGTAACATATCTATTGCCCGGCATTAAAATTCGTGGTATTAAATGTTTTTCAAGGAAAGTGTGCAAAAAGATAAAAAAGAGCCTTTATGTCAGTGGCATATCCTTGGATTGCTCATAACATGTAAAATCAACCAGATTTTGTTTATTTTTAAAACCACAGTCTCAGAATTTCATTGAAATTCGCTCTACACTTTATGCTGGTAGACGTAAAGCTGAGAGTAAATTTTTACCTTCTAAGGCTCTCTGACAACACTCTACTGTGACAGTGCAAAATAAGGAGGGTCATTCGGTTTTGAGAATGGTGAAAAAATTAAGAAATCAAGTGTTTGAAGTGAAAATTTGAGGATATAAATATGAAAGGGTACAAAATCTAAAAAAAAAAATGGTTTTTAGGGCCCAAGTTACATAGGATGGAGTTTTATGTCTTTGGAAGTAACCAGAAACTTGTAAATGATCATAGAAACAACCCTTCTACAATATTATGATCAACATGGAAGGCAATGGCTTGATTTTAAATTCCTTTAAAGAGATTTTCACCTCAAGTTCGAAACTTCATCACTGTGAAATAAAAATATTTGAATGTTCGGTTATTTCAGTTGTTTGTTATCATAAATTTTATATTCAATTTATTATTTCTTAGGCAGGTATGGGAAAGAATCTCTTTGGGAGCCCCCGAAGTGATGCCAATTCACACCTTTTCTGCACCATTGCCTGAAGTTTTAAGTTTGGTTTTCCCAACTCGTCTCATTTTTTCTTCTCTGTCAATTTTGATCATAATCCTAACAATAATTTTTGCCGTAAGTGTTATGAAAAATTTTGAAATCTGCTCAAAGTAGACCACTCATGGACGAAAGCCGCCTTTTTGCGGTGGTTAGGTTAGGTGGTTTAGGTGGTTGGACTGAAGCTCAAGATACTGTTTAAAAAACAATGTCAGAATTGCATCTTCTCCTAAATTTAGCCAGCCCCTTTTAGTAGTCTCTTAACCAGGTTCAATGGGTAACTTAACCATATGAGTATTGCAACACAACAATGGATATCTTTTATGAGAAAGGAAGTCACTAACTTTACTCTGCAACAGACATTGCATTAGAGGGATTGCTTCATGTGCTTATTTTTTTGTTTTCAGAGCCCAAACTTGGACTTAATAATTCAAAGAGCTCGGGAACGGAGCAGGGCAAGCGTATCCCAATCGACTATGCTGCGAGGTCGCAGTCGGACACCACATCCACCGAAGTCAGTATATAAAGAGGTCATACTCTTGCCAACAGCATCAAGAAGACACACGCTATTTCCTCATGAAAAATCATTTTTTAAAGGTCGGAAGTTACTCTACCCAGCAGTCGCTTTCTCGAGGGACATGTCAGCAGAAAGTGTCAGAACCAGGATCCTTGACACATTTCATGACCACAGCGTTGGAATGAACTTCCTTGTGTTGGAGCCAATGCAAAGAAATCTAGCGGAAGTGCCATTGCCTCCTGGCACTTCTTTGAATGGTCAATGCCTACTGCATATCTGGAGGCAAAAAAGCATCTATATTGCTCCAGAGAGTAATTTACCAGAGCACTATTTCCCAGAGTACCGGGAAGGCTGTGGGCTGTTGGATGACTCAGATGATGATGATGAGGAAACCCCGTTACTAGAGGCAAGGGTATCAGATTCTGAAAGCCTTCTGATGGAGGGGTCTGTGGCAATGGCAGTTCATGAAGACGCTGCATCAAGTGTTTCACCTCCACTGGTCGACCAAGTGTTTCCTGGGCCAAGTTCTCCAGTTCTGGATGATCCACAGCCAGGTCCATCCCAACTGGACACAAGTCAGAACCTGCAAGCCCTCCTGAGGCAACAGCAGCAACTGATCATGGGCACAAGGCCTCTCGGCAAAATTAAAATTCTTGCCAGGAGAAATCATGTGTTCAGCTCTGCCATGTCTTATCTGGCAACAGAGTCCGATTTCAGGAAACCCCTGAATGTAATGTTTATCGATTCGAGAGGCCGGCCTGAGGCAGGAACGGATGCGGGGGGCCTGACGCGGGAGTTTTTCACTCTTGCCTTTGGTGAGATTCACCGTTCATCCATGCTAGTAGGCCCTGACTCTCTGAAAGACATCATTTATGATGAGCTTTCTTTGCAGGAACGGGCCTACTACATGATGGGATTGCTCATTGCCTTGGCATTTGCCCATGGTGCGTCAGGCCCCCGGTTCTTTTCACCATTCATGTACCAGTGTCTACAGCGAGGCGTAAGTCAAGTGGAGCCTTCCCTGCAGCAAGTTCATGATCCGGATGTGAGGGGTCACCTAGAGACATTGGCTAATTGTCAAGTGCCTGAGGAGTTTGAAGTCCTAAAAAGATCCAACCATTTCACAGAGTGCTGGGATGAGACAACTATTCAGCATGCCACTTTAAATGAAAGAGATACCCTGTACACAGGTAAGTTTTCTCTTAATTCTAGCCTTATAACCTTTTATTTGCAAAAAAAATGAAATACAAGTAGGAAAACGTACAGCCCCCCCCCCCTTTACATTTGAATTACTAAAAAATTTCTATCTTAAATCTTTTAAGTGGAACTACCACAACCAGTACCTTAGTATTTTTTATAGGCTTTATCATATAGATAGTCTTATGATGGATAACTTTTTGGATCTTCTGACAAGCTATTTTGATTTATTCGTAGCCCCATACTCAGTAATGGAATACCATTGGAAGGTTATTACTGCAAATTTAGATGTTCGGAATAGGATGCTCGAAGTTATGGGTGCATCAGGATGAACTAGTGCTTTGGCTACTAGAAAAATCAAAGTCTATAGAAATTTGTAACCCAAACGACGTTTCTTCATTACATAGTGTTCTCTTGCAGCATGATCTGAATGCCTTTTTTGAAATGGTAGAATGCATTATAAATGAATTAGTTTTATCTATAAGGGACCAGGATCCCTCAAAAGCAAGAAGCCTGAACTTAGTTTCCTTTTTTATGTTACCTATTCTGCATTCAGCAGCATCTTAACTTGTATCATAAGATTCATTCGTCAAAGTTTTATTGCTTAAGTCAGTTCTTTTTTGCTATAAAATTTAAAAATTTCCGAGCTTCTTTAGGAATGATTAATTCAAGTTAAGAAAGGAGGAATCCAAAACTCTCATTATTACAGCAGTACAAATGCAGCAAAAATTAAACAACCCATCTACTGTGGACTTCTCAGCAGAAAACAGATCTAATCAAAGTTCATTTGAAGATGATCTGTTCTTTACTGATAAGATCATTACAGATAAGCTGGCTTAAGTGCAACCATAGCTTGTTTCAGATTCCTTTTCCTCTCTTGCTGTATGCACGGGATGGGGAATAACATATAACTAAAAAGGAAAAGTAATCTAAAATGGGATCCATCCAACCATGAATGAATGAAGAGAGAGTAATTAATGTTTAACATTATTCTCTGTTTTTGTTTCCAGAGGCTCTACTTCACCACACATCGAATGTCCGCTCAGCAGTCGTGTATGAGCAATTCCTAGAGGGGCTGGACAGCTTGGGGACCAAGGCTTTGGTACTTGCCAATGAGAGTCTTTTTGAGCAGGAGTTTGTGAGGAAGGTGGAGGCCCTCACTGTTGAAAAATTCATTCAACTTTTTGATATAAACCTAAGCGAGGAGGGCTCAAACTCCTACGCAAAGGAAATTGATGTTCTTGAGTTATTTTACCGGTTCCTGGAAGCAGTTGAGTGTAAGTGTTACCATAATGAATCTATATACAATTGCATGCACAAGGCAGACAAAATTTCAGAAATTTCATATTGAATTTAATGAAAATTAGGACTAACCATTAAAAGTTGTGGAAAAATTGGTTTTAAAGCATCCAAGGTTGTACAGAAACGGTAATGATTTTGTAAGGGTGGTTCGGAAGTAGTGAAAAAGTGCTGAAACTCCGCGAGAAAGTCGGAAATGTCCTCCTTCATACATCGCGTGTTTCTTTCATATAGCCTAGAATGTATGCAATCCCATGCGCATTGATTTTTAGGGTAAAATTTGCCTAGCACATCGCAATTGTGCAGTCACTTAATCTTCAAGCCTCCAATGAAATTTTTCCATGTCATTCGAAATTTTTCGAATATTGTCAAATGGAAGCACTGGAAAAGTACTGAATTTTCCTGTCAAGGTGGTACTGAATTGCTTAGGAATGTGTTGAAAGAGTACTGTAAAAGTGGTTATTTTTGGTCAGCCTGTTGTAGTAGACAACTTGTTGTATGGTATTTTGGTTTTCAACTTCCTGTAAGAAATCTTATTGCCGGCTGTACAGAAAAATCGGAAATCACTTTTGGAATGAAGGTCAAAAGGAGAACGAAAAATCTCAGGAATAATTAGTTTTCTCCTGGAGAAGTTTTGTTTTTTTTCCCAATTGCATACTCAGCCTCTAAGCATTTGGTTTAAATGAAAATACTAAATTTCACTTATTGTGGAATTCGTTAGGCTAATTTAAAATTTCGCAACATGAAATGTCACTTTCTATCTTTTCTCACATTGCAACCATGTGGTGCTACCGTATACATATACTTACTCATCTATGGCCATTATCATACAGCTTTTAGTGGTCTTAGAAATGGGCCACCCACAGGGATCAGATCCAGAACTCCAGATTTGGCAGGAAACTGGCTTTCTCACTACAAGATTGTCCAAGAGGATAAATTTTCAAAATAATTAAGGGAGGTGGTTCTCTTATTGTACAAGTATTTTTCATGTTCAGTCAGAAGGTGGGGGAAGAGATAAAACTCTAATTTGAAAAGGTCTTTGGTGAAATTAAAATTTCAAAAACTAAAAAATGGCCGAAAATTAACTCACTTGCACTATACATAGAACTTGGGACGCATTTCGACAACTTTGGCATCATCCTCAGCCACTACTGAAGATATTGCGATTTCCCAGCTCTGCCGCTTTCCTCGGATGTTAAGTGTTGTCATGTTCATTGTAAAGTTCCTTAAGCAACCTAAAGAGGTCAAAAACTTATGTGAATTGGACGTTTGAGGGATTATTTTCTTTCATCTGAAGAAAGAGAGCAACTTTAACTTTGATGTGTCGGGCGCTTCAAATATTCTCTTCAATTTTATTGGAAACATGACAACACTTAACAACCAAGGAAAGTGGCAGCGCATGGCAATTGGAATTTCTTGAGTTGCGGCGGAGGATGACGCCAAAGGTATCAAAACGCTTCCCAAGTTGTATGTATAGTGCAAATTAGTTAATTTATGTCCCTTTTTTTGGTTTCTGAAATTTTAATGCTTGACTTGCGCAGCACCATTTATGTGTACTAAAATACTGTGATGAAATTCTTGAAAAAAAGCCTAGTTATTGGCTGTTTTGATGCTTTCCTTTCTAACCTAGCAATGTTGATCTAAAGTTTCGTTCAATCTTCTTTCTTTTGTTTTTTCCGAAAATTATGAACTGCACCAATGTAGTTTGTAAGCAAAGCACATAATTTTTGTTTGAATTTTTCTGCAACGGTAACAGAATCTTTGTTTTTGCAGCCAAACAGGTGACTGCAAGGAAGCCCCAAATATTCCCTGGAGACGAGGAAGAGGAGGTGGTAGTTTTAAGTTTGGAGGATATTCTGCAAGCCGCCACCGGAGCAAGGGCCGTCCCTCCTCAGGGCTTCAGCTTTGGGCAGCCCATTATCCGATTTTTGCACACTGAAGCCGAAAATCCGCTGCCGAAATTCAGTGCGTGCACTGGGGTTATTTGGCTGCCCACAAAGTTTACTTCGTTAATTTACCACTATCCTGCCTTTCAGAGTAACTTGACAGAAGGAGTGGTAAATGGCCTATTTGAATTTGGCAGGGTCTAATATTGACCATATTAACCATGAAGCCGGTTATTATTCTAGCTTCTTTCTCTGTTATCACCATTATCAGGTCTTTAATTTCCAAGGGTTTACACTGCTTTTGTTTCGAGTACTTGTGTGATGATCCACCTCTAGGTTCGACCTTCGTTTTATAGTTTCGTAGGTATCATAGTTCAGATCTGTACCATACAAGCCATCATCATTCTCATCTCTTTATTTTTAATCATTGTCTTGTAAATTTTTAAGTTTCTTAACCTGTCTGACATTCAACAGTGCTTTCGTGCGATGCCAAGTTTGGGCACATCAAGTTGGCAGTAGAAATCAAAATTATTAACTCACTAGTTTGAAGTTTCATGTTTTTATGTGTTAAAGGTTGCATTGCATAACCTGTTTTTTTTTTAAAATAATGTTTGAAAAATCTGTGAGGTCAACTTTTAATGTATTACTTATCATTTAAAAAACTTGTCAATGCCTATGCCTAATTGAGAGGAATGCACACCTCAATTTCACCGTTTAAAAATCTCTGATTCGTTTTAAATCAGATTTGTTCATGTAGGAAGAAATTGCTTTAAGCAAGTCTGGCATAAATTTTTGGATTGAAACGTAAGCCAAGAATGGTTTTATTTTGACCAAACATTTTTTACAGCGGTTACTTCTCCTATTTTAATCAGTCAAAACGTGACACTCAATGTTTTTTAACGGACTTTTTTTTAATTTCGGAAGGTAATTTTCTTTTTGATAAAAGCGTAAAAAGCGAATTTGATCTGGAGTCAGTAAGAACGTTTGATTTTGATTTAGCATCAAGTAAAATTAAACTTTGAAAGCAAAAATGAAAGCTCTAAACGTGCTTAACGAAAGAATAACCGTCCATTTGTTAATGTAGAGTAATTAGCATTTTCATAAAACCTGTAGTTACCAGTCTTGGGTCCTCGACTTTGCATTGAACTATTCAGGGGTAAAAAATTTAGAATAATTTTAAATCTGTTTTAAAAGTAAAAAACATATTATTTTGTGCAGCAACTTTTGACTATAAATAATTTTTGTAATAAGTTTAAGAGGTTTAATTTTTTTCAATTGTATACAGCTTCCTAATTTTTTCACTGAAGACGCTAGGATTCATTGAAGAAATATTTGAGTGTTAGAAAATAAAAAGAAAAATCTGATGTATTTTCATTGGTATGAAGAGATTTATTTTATTATTGAATTGAATTATGAATGTAAGACATTTCAAGGTGTGAAAGATTTCAGATTAGCTGTGATCTTTGTAAATAGTAAGCTTCAATGGTGAAGATTGAGTTTGTTACTTAATTTTGCGTTCTTGTAGTTTTGAATGAGTGACAACGGACTATCAGAGAAGATGCGAATTTAGGCTTTCTGATACATCTTTCCTAACCTAAAGTTTCTTTATAACACGATTTGTACAACGAAAATTACTGAAAGCAACTCTAAAGTAAGATTTTAACATCTTTAGTTTACATTGATGGCAGAAAATTTTAACTCTTTGCTTAATTAAATCGCGCAATACAAAGGGTTTGGAAATTAGCCTCTTGATCCAGCAATGTTCCTTCCCTTTCTTGCGTTGACCTAAGTGATAAAAGCGTGGAACAGCTTAGGTAAGGCACTGAGATTGAGGCTGTCATATTTTCATACGGCATATTTGGCATTTTATGGTTATATGGTAATTTTTAGTGTGCGATTTGACTAATGTATACTCCTGCTATTTCATAAGCATGAGGTTCGCCTTTGGGCATCAAAAAACGTTAAATATCCTAGGAGTTAATTTCAGTAATTGTAGTCGTGCGAATCGTGTTCTATGTGAAACTTAATTTTCAAATTTTGTAGTTCAGAAAATGTATGCGAGACATGTTGCAAGATTCTATACTACACGTACCTGTAAAATATTTTCAAGCATTTGAACGGTATTTTACAGTTCATTTTCTCCCTTCATGAAGCTACTCAGATTGAAGCAAAATTGCCTTTCAAGAAATACCTTTTCTTCGAATTTTTAAAAATATAATCAGTCTTTCATAGGAACCGCGTATCAGCATCAATAAGGTTGCTACAACATTCAACATGAACGCAAGTAGGCCAGAATGTTGAAGCCTTTCATTACCCACTACTATCAACTGTTTTGAATATTTTTGGGGGCATTGTATATAATATCGTTTATCGTATAAACTTATATATTTTATTTTGTTTTACATCATATGAAATGATTTCTGTCAGAGGTGTCATTTTGATCAATTAGGCTAATTTTAGAACCCTCTAAAAATTATGTACTTATGTATCGTTTTTAACAGTATTTTAAATGTTCCAAGTTCTGAAACTTGCTCATCTTGCAGGACAATACTGAAAATTCTTTGAACGCAAAAGAGAGGTGCTGAATTGTTTCAGCGAGTGATTCGCGAGAAAGAGTCATTCTTATTCCGTAGGGCACAGCTTGCCACAGCGAGATAGCTTAAGCTCTGATGGTATGCAGTTAGAGGGGTAATCTCATTTGAAAGAAGACTTTAGAAAATTTCCAAATCAACATTAAAATTAACGCCGAATGGCCCAAAAAAGATCAAATTTGTAACATTTAAGTCTTAATCCCCAACTTAGCCCTTGAATCAAGCATTACACAGCAATTTTTTGTAGCTCTGTGGTTAGTAAGTACCTAATGTTTTTATAATATTCTGGCATTTATCTTTTTGGTGTTAAAAACTTTTGGATACAGAAAGGGGATAATTGGATTTAAGTTTAGGAATGTTACCTATGGTTTTGTCGATCAATCAGTACCTTTGGAGCTATAATTGAATCACTGCAGAATTGTTACGATTGAATTCTGTCTAATTTTACATCAAAATTCTTTTTGCCAGGTTTTGTGCTAAGTCAACGATCTGATTTAACCCCTATCCTTACGAGTAGAAATCCCCGACATACAGTCTCCTGACTGATTCTTAATGTTACATTAAAATGTGCTTCTTTTTCAAAGCCAATTTACATTGGTTTCTGCACTCATGATTTTGAATGTTCTGTGGCTTATCGTCAGTATAAAAAAAATCTGCGTAGAGTCATCGGAAATGATCAGTCAAAGTTGCCAGGTTACTCAATTGAATGTGAATATTTTTCATGGCTTTGAAAGCGGGAGTTTCAAAAATGGTTGTGCTAACTTTTAATGACTATTTTTAAGAATCTCACTTTTTCAAGAGAGCAAATGAAGATTCTCCGTCCAATCATATTTTGTTTCTTTTCCCTCTCATGTGTAAAATGCTATGAATAAGTACCTAGTATGATTAAACGTAGTGTAACTTTTAACTGGTTATTGTTATTTTTTACTCCTCCAGCTAAATATGATTGCCTGTATTTGTTTCCTGATCTCACCAATTTGATTTAAAACGAAACCTTCCAACTTTCTCTACAGAGCAATACGGTTGTAAAATTTCGAACTATGTACGGAGATGATTTAACCACTGATTGGGGTTCAAACACTTGAAGTATATATGGGAGACAAATACTTTGGGCCTTTGGTTTGTGTCAAAGTATGGAGATTTTTCCTATGTATTATTGAGCTTTTCAATTAAAGGACTTCATCTTAGTGAGTATGCACTGTATTCCAGCAGACATAATGGACAACTAGACAAGGTACGAATTTAACTAATCTGATACATGTTTCTTAACCAGAATTTCACGTAGAACACGATTCACACAACGAAAAATACTGAAACCAACTCCTAACGAAGATATTCACGTTTTTATTTCACATTGGTTACGAGGAATTTGAACTGCCCGCTCACAAGAAACTCAAAGCTCTACGTGAGTCAAATCGCGCACTACAACGGTTTCAGCAAGCTTCTCAACCGAGCAATGTTCATTTCCCGTCATGTATTTTTCAAACTATAAGCAATTTGCTCTAGCTGAGCCAAAGTGTCAAGATTGAGGTTGCCAGATTTCTATATTGCAGAGACTGTCATGATAACATTTAGCGCGCAATGTGAATCACGTAGAGCATTGAGTTTTTATGAGCGGGTGGTGTGAATTCACGCATCAAGAATCATTAAATGTCTTCGTTGAGAGTTAATTCCGGTAATTTTTGTTGTGCGCATCGTGTTCTACGTGAAATTTTAGTTACGAGACATGTATCAGAATGCTGAAATTCGTACCTTGTCTAGTGGTCCATT